>JAKCPI010028418.1:0-25450 GCA_023213315.1 Euborellia annulipes | reverse complement strand
AAAGGTAAAAAATTAAATTCTTCTCCCTCCCCCCTTTCAGTAGAGTTAACTAACGTCTTTTGGAAGTCGGCCCTCATGAGAATGAACGTTGTGGTCTCGCAGTCGGGCAAGCAATGGCAGGTGGATCCATTTCCTGTTGCCAACCGAATCAATTTGCTTGCATGTTGAGACAAGCAGGACAAACCCTTTGGGCCACAGATCCTTTCTCTTCCTGAAACATATAAGCTAAAACAAATTCAAAGCTTTGTCTCTATTTCAATAAATGATTCATATCTTAATTTTAATTAAAATATTGTTTTTTTAAATCAAATAAATTATTGATATTTTATAATTAATTTATTTAATTTTTATATAGAGATTGTAATGAAGCTAGATGAATTATAATTCATCCTTTAAACGCGCAAATAGATCGTGATCGTATATAAGTATATATAGCTAATTAATATGGATAAAAAACTAAACCCTTCAAAATTAATTACAGCAAAGACATACCGACTAGTAGCGCCGAAACGAGTCTGAATCAGGGGGGTAAAGCAAAATTTTTTTTTTTAGAAAATTAAAATTATTTATATTAACTCATATGTTCAAATAGTATAAAACCAAAACAAATCTACTATAAAGCATTAAAGATTTTAAATAAAATCACAATTTTAATAAAATTAAAATTTTAAAAAATTTCTAGTGATTTTATCAAAAATTTGGAAAAAAATGAATTTCTTACTCTTTTAATTTTTTTTAATTTAGAAATCTTATTTTTCAAAAGTAAAAATATATCATTTTTAAAAATAAATGACAATTAAAGAAGAAATTTTGCCCCCCCCCCCCCCCTCTGCCCCCTAGGATGCCAGGGGGTATATATATATATATATATATAAAGGCGGCTACACACGTAAATGCAGACTTGACAATCCATGCATGTGCAATCCTTTTGTGTCAGCATGCACAAATACCCTTCGGTACCACACGACACGGTGCAAGAAATAGCTGATGCCGAAAAAATCAAACTCGGAAAGTTATTTATTAAAAGAATACAAGAAATGTTAGAGACGCAATAAATATTAATATTTAAATTGAAATATTATAAATAAATATCAAATGTCAAGACGTCTATAAAATTGTGGAGGTGATTTGCTTGTGCATGATTAAAATTGAATCGAGCATCAAGCGGCTTGCACAATTAAAATAAGCTTGTGCAAGCTACAGCTTGCACATACATGCTTGTCAAATTTGCAGTTACGTGTGCCTTAATAGCGCACTGTGATTATTTGTTCGTGTTGGTCAAAGGATATTTTAAAAATAAAGTCTAAAGGAATTATGAAAATGGCCAATTACTTTCCTTAATTAGTGTTTACCGACTTGTGTGTTAATGGATTAACAAACACCCCGTCATTTGTAACATTATATAGTTTATATTTATATTTATAGCCATCAAATAATTGGGGCGTGGTCTCTTTGATTGTTTTTATTGGACGAAGGGAGGGAGGGGACTCCGCCTCACTAATCTCAACCAGTTATAAATAAATATATATATATATTTTTGGTGCAAGAGACGCTCTAGCTTCCTGTGCTCTGATTGGCTGACTCCCCCCCCCCCCTCCCCCCCCACTCCACTCTACCTGATCTATTTCCCTCCCCACCACGGAGAGACAGAGAGCGAGACGAAAATCATCCAACTGTGACTGCCAATTCAAAAATGACGGACAAAAAAGTTTAGATAACTAGCTAGACAACCCGCCGCAGGATCTCTTCACTTTATTATTATATAAAAAGCGAGTTAAGGGGTTCAAGGAGACAACGGTCAAACGCACTTTAAAAAAAAAAAACTAGACTATTATATGGATTTTTTTTTTTAATGAACTAAATTCATAAGAGATTATTGGGACATCGAGCTATAATCTGTTTTAATGACTTATTAAAAAATTAACATAATTAATTTTTTTGTTATCAAGCAAATACAAAAAATCAATCTGTCCCAATAATCTGTTAATTTTTTTTTTTTAATTTAAAAATGAATTTATTGTTATTATTAATTACATATCAATTGGCAAATTTTTAAAATAAGCTTAGATGGATTTATTTAAAAATCAACTGGTCAAAATTAGTTCAGCATTCTTTAATAGATGGTAGGCTAGTCTTTAATAGCCGATCCTCTAATAGCCTATATTTATATATTTTTATGCTTTTTATAAAAGATACATAATATATAATATTTTTTATTGTTAAAAGATCAAATGAAAATCAATCACGTGCACTAAATATTATTCCGACATCTCATGTTAAATTTGTGAATTAGTTGATTTTTTGGGCATACTTTTTTTATGAATCTACTTACCTGTCATTATATTTTTTATAGAAATAAGGGTAGCAACCGCATAGTTTTGTGAGCGGAACCCATGCGACATTTCATCCGACACTTGTTGACGTTGCAATGGGTAATTTGCTTTGGAATGTCGAGATGCCATCCTCAGGATACCAGCAATCCTCTCTTGGGTTGATGCCCAACTGGCGTACCGCCGAGGCAACTACCTGCTCATAGGCGTACTCAAGCTCAATGAGGGAACGATATTCAACTGTAATTGGCTGCATTTGAACGTTCGCCACTTCATCAGGCGAATGTGTGTAAAAATCTATATATTAAAAATAAATAATAATAATAATTTTCAATTTATTGTAATTACGTCATTCACGTACGTCTACGTCAAAGGACATGTCCCAGATACTACCGATGCATTGTGCGCCGAATGTGCAATTCAACAACTTGTCTTTTTATCTTGCGGCAATTCTTTCTGAAATTGATTTCACTTTTAGGGAACCTTTAGAGTTAAAAAAATCGAGTTTTTTTTTTTTTACATTTTCAGCTCTATTCGTTAAGAAAAAACGTTAACTTTTAACATCTGTAAACAATATTAATTCATTTTAACACTTGGTTGCCTCGAATTAATTTTTATAGCTATTTAGTTGAATTACTTTATAAAAATGATTTAATTAGTATTACTTCATAAATATTTAAATAGTTTAGAGCGCGAATTTCAAACCAGAATTTAATAAATTTAGATATGTGAAATAAATTTTAAAAGAATAATTTCAAGTTTCCTTAAAATAATTATAAAATAATATTAATAAAATTCCTTGCGGTAGTCGAGTTATTTGAGAACGTTTAGACCAGTGATTCTCAACATGTCGCGGTACACTTGTAACGATTTCAAAATTTGGCGGCACACAAAGAAAAAATAAGTTTAAAAGTTGGTAATTTGTTTATAAACTTTTATATTAATTTTAATTCATATCCAGGGTATATTAAAATTAAACCACGAGTGTATATGAAAAATGATTGAAAATTCATATTTTTATGTACAGTCTATTTACTTGAAATTAAATGGATAGAAATATCGTGCAATACGGCTATTAAACGTGTGACATAATCCTCGTTCTGTGAGAACGTCCAGATGCCTTGAGAACGTGTTGCTTTTGTACTCGGCTTTGATTGAAGTCTGCAAACAAACAAAAAATAAGGCAAAAATATATATAACAAATCTCATTTCACATGTAAAATAAAAACATCTGGTGTGACTGGTCGCCGCACTGCACACAATTTTCTCTTATCTTCGGTTGTGCTCTGTGCTTGCCAATTTCTAAGTTCTTTCGATGACGTTGCTTTAATAAATTTAAATAATTTTTTTTTTTAGTGGATTCACTCCGAATTTTAATAACCTCCTTAGAACTAGCAAATTGAAGTAAAATTAGTGTTTTTATTAGAGATAAATTAAAACAAGAAGAAGAAAGTCCATTATTAACTTTTTTTTTTTAATTTTTTTAACGGCTATTAAATAGAATATATTGACTAATAAGTGTAGAATTTCTCTTATCAAAAAAGCACATAGTGAATTAATTCTGTTTTGTTAAGTTGGCAACACATGCAGTATGAAATTAGCTACAGATATATGTAAGCGCCGCCATCTTTGTTTTTGCTTTTAACCTAATTACGGATGACAAGTTGTAATTTTTCCACTTAATTATTTAATAAACTAGGATTAATGGTAAAAAATGTCTTTTTCATAAACTTCTAGCTTGGGACGGGATTCGAATCCTCGGCCTTTAATAGCGCTCTACCTCTGAGCTATCGATCATTTAGCATCTTATTTAATAAATATTCCTACCTGTTTGACGATATCAATCATATCAAACTCAGCCAGTCGCTCATCATTTTGATATTCTTTGAAACCATCCAAAGATTTATAATTAATATTCAAAACTAAATCAATATATTGATTAAAATATTCAAATTCTTCTGAATCATATTCAATATTAAATTTCCTTAAAAAAAAAATTGATTTATTTTGAATTTAATAGAATTGAAATAAAAATTGAAATACCTCTGGATATATTGACGTACGAGAGTGGAATTTCTCTTATCATGAAAGCACATGGTGAATGCATTGAAAGGCACGACCCAGTCTCGATAGCCGGTCTCAATATTAATCACCGTTGGATTGGCATGGAACCGATTGATGCTGTTGCATACCATCCTTATAGCAAATCCACCTGCACTCAATATGGCACATGCCCAAAACACCCTAAACAATTTAATAAGTTACAAAATTTCATTAAAATTTGATTATTTTTCGATTAAAATAAAAAAAAAATAGAAGTTATTATATACATATATTTATATACATTCTACATCCCCTAGTTTCAAGTCAACAAACAGGTTAACTCATCTTTTCTTTTTAATGTCTAATTAAATATTAAAATAATTAAATTATTATTCTGGCATATATTTCATTAATTTTAATTTAAAATTATTTAGAAAGTTTAGAATTAAATTGTGAATTTTATTTATGAAATGAAATGAATGAAAAAAAAAAGCGAATCCACAATTTAATTCTAAACTCTCTAAATAATTTTAAATTAAAATTAATGAAACATATGCTAATTCTTTTGATAGAATAATAATTTGTATTTAATTAGATTTTCACTTTGTTGACTTGAAACTAGGGGATCTAGAATGTATATAAATATATGTATATAATAACCTCTATTTTTTTTAATTTCAATCAAAAAATGAACAAATTTAATTCAAATTTATCTATGATTTCATTGAATTCATCAACAACAATGCAATTATAACGAAATCTAAACAAACTAATTTAGAATTTTATTTTTAACAAACAATGAATGGAAAATTAATTAGATTTTCTTTATTTTAAATTCTATAATTATTTTCTCAAATTTTACCTTTCAAAGAGGAATCTCTCTGGCGCTATAAGATGCTTGAATCCATGGATTGTTGTCTCGTTAGCAAATTGTTTCAAATATTCACAACAAAATGAGATAAAGCGATATTTATTTTTCATTTTCTCTCCGTCTCTTTTTCACTTCTTTCTTTTTATATATATCATCAGAGAATAATAAAAAAAAAAAAAAATTCAATCAATACCCATCAAATAACATTTCACTTTATTTTTTTAATGCATTTTCGACATTAATATTTTTTATATAGATAAAACTCATCATCATTTAGAAAATCTAAATATATAAACGATTTTTATCTAAAACCTGAATATATATGTAAAAAGTTTGGAATTTATTTTAAATGAAATTTTTTTGGTAAACAGAAACACGTCACAATGCTATTGATTAATAATATCCACAATTTAATTATCAAAATTAAGACATATTTTAAATCAAAATTTATGATAGAATAAATAATTGCGAGATTTACTTAATTATTTAAATTCTTAATTAATTAGATGTTAAAAACAAGAGATGAGTTAATCTCTCTGGCAATTTCTCTAAGAGATGTAGAATGTATATAAATATATATAACTTCTTTTTTTTTATTTATCCATTTATTAATAAAAGTGTAAAATATTGTTAAATATTAATCGTGAGGAAAGTAACTATGCAGCCAAGAGAATAAAAAATTATTTAATTTTTTTTTTTTTTTTGTCGAAACATCGACCAAAAGAAATTAAATAATTTTTGATGAATAAATAAAATCCGGAGATAATTTTCAGGCCAATTTATTTGGATTAACTCCTTCCGCTATGGGTCAACATTTCAGAGTCAAAACGACTCCTTCTTCAGGACCATATGCGGTGTCAAGAAAAACAAATAGTCCTCAATTTTGTCATTTAAAGTTGTGATTAAATCACGCTAGCAGACATGTGAAAGGCAATGGAGTCAAACGAAGCTCCTATTTTCCTCACGGGTTTATCCATTTATTTGAATTAAAAAATAATAATTATTCATTATATATTATTATTTTATAAAAACTAGCTTACAACCGCTTCGCTTCGCTCGCTCTTTTAAGCTAACTGGGGGCTTAGCCCCCCAGGCCCTCCACTGGGGGCATATCCCCCAGACCTCCGCATTTTTTTTATGACTTAACGTCTTCTTTTATGGCTTAACGTCTTCCTTATTGACTTAACGTCTCCTGCGGTGAACCCTCGCCATTCTTTTATTACCATTGTAAAATAGAAAACAATGAAAAATCAAAATTTTTGGCTAAAGAGATTCTACAATTATTCAGTTATATAAAAAAAAAAATTCAATCAAACAGGTCAAAGGGATTATATTCAAAAAATCTTTGATGACGAAAAAGATGGACAATTAGATAGATTTATAAATAAAAAATGTTTAAAAAAAAGTATTAATAAAAAAAAACAAACAAAAACAAAGAGAATAATCATAATATTTAATCAAAGAATATGTTATGATGATGACGTAACTCGTGGGGGGCCTGAATGTCAAAAGTGTCATCTGTCAAAAAAATAAGAGGTTAAAAGAGGTTATTTCTCCATATTTAAGGAAAAAAATGGCCACCTTTGTTTTGATATACTATGTCATTATTGATCCTAATGACATTAGTATAAACAAACAATTGATTGGTAAACAAATGAAAAATTTGGATAAATCTCCCTTTTTAAGAAATATGAGAGAAAAGTAGATAAAAGTATGAATGAAAAATGATAGGAAATGAATCAGTGCACAAAAAAAGAAAATTCAATAGTTTTAGTCAGAAAATGATATAAAAGACGATTCTTAATGAAAATGACGTCATTTGATTATTAAAAAGTTCTTATTTTTTTAGATTTTAAAGAAATAAAATAGAGGGAGAGTCAAAGGCAAAAAACAAAAAAAAGAATAAGACAAAGGGCTCTCATTTAACGCATCGCAGCGGTTCATAACGGCAACTTTCATATTAACTATAATTTAACCTTTTTGAACCCCATTTGTTTTACAACAAGTGAAGAGGAGAGGGGGGGGGGGGAATCTCTTCTTCTAGAAGAGGAAAAATTGCCTTACGTTAATATTCAATCGATCATCGATAGAAAAAGAGAGAGTGTAGTGTAGTGTCTCTATCAGTTTTAATAATAACCTCCTCATCTGTCTCTCAATTAAAAAATCCTTGAGAGATAGAGAAGCTCAATTATTTTATTTTAATTTTTATCGAGAAAGGTATTTTGTCTCATAAATTTATTTATAAATGATTTTTAAGATTATTATAATATTATAATGACAAAACTTATACAATATAAAAACAAACAAAAGCAAAATTAATACAAAATACCCCTGGCATGTGAGAAGCACAAAATTCCATTACCGAAGGTAAGAGAAAGTTGTGTGCTGTGCGACCAGTCACCATATTTTTCCTAATCCGAATTAATTATAAAATTTACTGCCGTCATCAGGATCTATTCATTTTGAAAATCATTCATGTGGTGGCAATAGTGTAGCTTATAGCTATATGTTGCTAACATCACACATATTGTGGCGCTAGTGTCGCCTATATATGTTGCTAACATTACACTGCTTGTATTGCCATCTTAACAAAACTAAATTTTGCCTAACAAAACAATGTAAATTATTATTATTATAATAAAGACCAAAATAATTATAATTTCACGTTGTTGGTATTTTTATTTTTTTTTATTTCTTATACGAATAGGAATTTTATTAACAGTCCTAAGAATATATTGTTCCAATACTGTCTATTGGAACAATATATTTTAATTCTAAATTATTATATAGATTCCATCCCTCCGCTGCTTGAGATTTATAACATTGTTTTTGGTTAGAATTTTTTTTCACATTCTCAAGAATTCTCCTGAATTGACATCAGTTATTGTGATTTCTTTTGTCCATTTCTTCCTTCGTTATTTTTTTACCAAGTCTTTTGATTCCTTTTCTTTTAACTTTCTATTTATCAGGTTCTGTACCCCTTTTTTATTTGTTTATTGTTAGGATTATTTTATTTATTTAATAATTATATTTATTTTTTATTAGTTTATTTGTTAGGATTATATGTGGATTTGCCAATTCTTCGTTGCTAGTAACTAATTTTCCCTTTTTTTTTTTTTAATTAATAAATTTGTTTTATTCTCTAATTCAGTCAAAAATTATGTTTTGTAAAGTTGGCAACATAACTTGTATGAAATTAGCTACACATAAGCGATAGTGACGCCACCATTTTAGTTTTTGCTTTTACAACTGAATTAATTAACCTAAAAATGTCTTTTATTAAAATTAATTCTAATTTTTTTCTCCTATTTAAGCTATTTTCTTTATTTCACCGTTGTGAAATTTCTTTTTCATTTGATAAATTAGTTCGACAGTCGTGAAATTAGATAAAAGCCAACCAAATAAAAGGTTTATTGATTTTTAAACTAAACCAATAATAAATTGAATATGAATAGCCAGAGAGAGAGATTTGAATAGTCAGTAAATGGAATTGAATTAATATTAAAAGGTGTTAAAGAATGACTCTGGAGGAATAAATAAATAAATAAATAAACATACATATGTTAAAAAAAAGAAGAAAGAATTCTTTTTCATTCAACGGTGAAATTTGCAAAACAAATCTCTTTTTTTTTTATTAATTCAATACATCTCTCTCTTTACTTATTGGCGAATATATAAAGGAAAAGCATTCACTCATTATTATTTTAATTAGCTTTTGTTTATAATTAACTAGCTGCAATGCCCGCTGGGATTCAAATGGATTATTCGACTTAAATTTATTTAGACCTACATTAAATCTAAATATTTTGCAAATTTGAATAAATTAAACTTGGGAAAACATTCCGCCGACCCCGCACCGCGGGAATAATAAGGGCGAGGACAGAAGAAGAAACTTGGAAAAAACAGCGACCCTTCCTTTGTTGACCAAAAATTTTAAAGCCTACCTGGATGCAAATATTTGACAAAAATAATATTTCATTTAAAACCCGCAGAGATGATAAAAAATTTCTAAAAAAAAATATTACTTTTATTTTAAATATAAAATTCTAATTAACGGATTATGCTAGAAGCATGAAATATTTTTTAAAAGATTCTTTGAAACAATACCGAGAGCACTCTTTTGTGATATTTTGAAAAAGGCTTTTAGATTTTAAATAAATCTTACTAAAAAAAATTGACCCATATTTTCAAACTTAATTTATTTAAAAACTAAAAGCCTTTTTCAAAATATCACAAAAGAGTGCCCTCGGTATTGTTTCAAAGAATCTTTTAAAAAAAATTTCATGCTTCTAGCATAATCCGTTAATTAGTATTTTATATTTAAAGAAAACAATAATATACACTTTCAAACCCTAGATATTTTATTAAAACGTTAAAATAGAGGAAAGTTTATTTAAAATAAAAGATAGAACTCATTCTTATCTACGAAATAGAATTATATATATACGTATATAGGTAGGAGAAAGTAAACATTTTTATTTGATTCTTTCTACATAAAGATTTTTTTATTTTTTCATACACACACACACACACACACACACACATTTGCAGCTTCTCTCTTTCTCTTTCTCTCTTTATAACGAGATGACGTCGTTAAACCTGGTCATTTATTACAATGGATTTACTAAGCATGGGAAAATAAGATGAGCGACGCAAACAACATCTAAAGTGAGCAACAACAACAACAACAACAAACAACCGATTGAAAGAGAGAGAGAGAGAAAGAGAGATGACAAATTGGAATGATTTAATAAAATAATAGATTTTTGTCTATCTAACAACTTTGTAGAGGTTGTTAACCAATCAAAATATTATTTTTTTTTCTTTTTGCGCCTATTAGTCCCCCCCCCCCCTCCCCTACCTGTCCCTGGTTCGGGCTAAAAAAAACTTTTTTTTAAAGTGAAACTTTTATTTGATGGCCTCAAATTTTTTCGCTCTTCTATCAGCATGTCGCGTTACAAGCCGTGACGTCAAAGGCCGTGACGCTACAAGCCATGACGACAAAAATAGGAAAGTTCAAATTTAATATATATGACGAATTATAAAAAAATAATTGTGAGATTTTTTTAAATATAATTGTTAAAATAATTTAAAATGAATCAAATAATAAATAAATATTGTTCTCAGTTTTAAGGGGTTCTCAGTTTTTAACATGCGTCTATTGATTTCCCATTTTCCAATTATTAAGTTAAGATTAAAAACGCGATTTTAATACCTTTAATTGAATAATTTTCTGAAAATTTTCAGTTAAACGTCTACGATCCGAAAAAAAAAAGTTTCACTTGCATCGTGGTTTCATAAAACCGCACAATGATTTTTTTTTATTAAACCGAGCCTTTGGAGGTCACCAATGGACCAAGCCAGGACCCAGACCTGTCCCACTGGTTAATAGACCCAAATCATAGCTTAAAAAAAGACTCATATCACTATAACAATCGTGTACGAAAACGTAAAGGCATTGAACAAATGTAGAACAAAACCCAAAAGCTCGAGTTCAAATCTCTCGAGGAACAATTTTTTTTTTCCTCCCTGGATTTTTGTTCCCCCGAGGCTTGGCTCAACCATCCATTTTTTGTTTCTTGGGCCATCTCTGGTTTTTTTGTTTCCCTAATGCTGGGTACATTGTTATCATCCAAGACTTGAACCAAGCCTCGCCCAATACTGGTGACGGTTGGCCCAAGCTTGGTCCTACCTTACCCAATTGTGTATTCCTCTCTGGGTTCTGCTTCCGAATTATAGAACATTTAGTAAATCCCAAAATCTCTAGATTGAATTACAAGATCTGATCACTTGAGGGATTAGTCAGAAAATCCGGGATATTGGTCTCCAATTTCAACAATATTTGGAAATGCAAGAGACTTAAAATATCAGTGGTTGTTGGTTTAAGTAAAGGAAGATGAACAGGAGCTGCCAAAATTAAATAGCCTACGATTATAAGAAGAAATGAGTTAACCTCTTTTTGACTCTCCAGTACGAAAACAAAGAGATGTAGATCATATATATATATATATATATATATATATTTATAGTAATCTTACAGGATCCATTTAAATTACACAAAAAATTAAAAATTAAATATTTATATATGATTAATGCAGGCGTTATACGATCATTAATAACAACATTAGGCATAGTTTATCCTCTTCCAGGGATCAATAAGATTAGGACTTGATATGAGCCCGCTTGCTAAAGACACTTTATTCATGCGAGTTGCCCAAGATAGGGCTGAGATTTCTTATATTTTCCCTTATATCCGTTTTCGCATCGCCTATACCCGGCTTACTATGTGCGTGAAAAAAAAAAAAATAGATATTTCATAACGCGCGTTAAAGTCTCTGAATGTTTTTGTTTATATCTACAAATAATTCGTTAAATCTTGGTAAATAAGAATATTAATCATTAATTTATTTCAATTTTTCTTAAATGCAGGAGAAATTATTCTATTTTGATAAAAAATAAACTTAAAATTTAATATCTCTCTAAGGACAAAAAAAATCGGAGTATTTTTACTGGACTCTCCATAAGACTGTGAAATTACGGGAATTTGGTCACACAGAGCTTGAAAGTCGGACGGACGGATAGACACTCCGAATATCTGTGTTATCTCTGTAGGAATTTTAAAGGAAAGGCGCAAAAGCGGAGAGTTGAGGAAATAAATAATAACCTCGTTAAGGGTTGACAATTCGATTGCAATACTTTCCTTCTCCTGTTGTTGTCGTTGTGTCTTTGAGAGGTGAGAAAAAGGCATGCGTTTAGCCTCAGGTGGTCGGTCGGTCTCTCAGGTACAGACACTTAACTTGACAGGTGTGGCGGCGGAGTGGGAGACTCTCTATCTCTTTCCCTCTTCCTTTCTCATTGCTGCCACTGAGGAGTGACCAGACACCCAGCACTCTCTAGTGGACATTCTCAAAACATACTGGGGACATGGAATTATAAGCGGCCCATTCCGTAAAGAGATTAAAGATAATTTGAGATAAATAAGATTATATGTAGTATAATTGGGAGAATTGTTGATTGCCCGTGGCCCGTGACTCAGGGAGAAGACATTAACTTCTTATGGCTAGGGTCCCTTCCCGTCCCAAGCGAGAAAAATTTATTTCATTTGATTAGAAATCATTTGAAATAAATAGAGATGGGTCTAAATGGCCTTAGATGCCGAAAGACCTTCCAAAAATAAAAATAAAATTAATTAAACATTAAAAAAAAGAAATGAATTAACCTCTTTCTGACTCTCCAGTATGAAAACAAAGAGATGTAGATCGTATATATATATATATATATATATATATATATATATCGTCGGCAACGAAATATAGATTTTTATTATTTATCCTGGCTGCTGTTCCTGAGAAGGCTCCCGTTCCTGTTTCTAATTATTATATATATATATATAAAAATATATATATATATATATATAAAATTAATTAAACATTAGATTTGAAAATATTAGTAGCATATTCTTCAGTTGCTCATATAAGTTTAGCAATTGTAGGAATTTTATCTATAACAAGATGGGGTATAATAGTGGGGTTAGTTCTAATAATTGGGCATGGTTTATGCTCTTCTTGGATGTATGCAAAGATAAGCTTTCTATATATATATATATACGATCTACATCTCTTAGTTTTTCGTACTGGAGAGTATATATATAATATAGTAACCTCTCAGGATCCACAAAAAATTAAAAATTAAATATTTATATATGATTAATGCAGGCGTTATACGATTATTAATAATAACATTAGGTTTTGATAATGACATTAATAATGATCTTGTGTAAGTTGTCAAAATTTGGAATTTGTAATAATAATGATGAAAATTTGGATTTTTTGATATTCTTTTATCATTACTCAAAAATAGACGGGATAATGTCATTATTAATGATCGTGTAACGTCCGCAATATTATAGATTTTGGGGATGGTTTTTTTGTAATGTGTAGAAAATTTTAACCAGGGTGGTTTTTATGATATTATTTAAAAAAAATACCCATATGGGGCGTTTAAAAAAAGATTTGAATATTCTAAGTTAAATATAAAATTAATTACACGAAAGAAGGAAATTCATAAAGACAATAAAGTTGGACTAGTTACACGGCTCGCCAAAGGTGAGCAGCAGAGAGGGTGTAGCAGTCTTTCTATTCTAAGATTTTAACCTATCTCTAAGCACCTGCTGATTAATTCATTTTTGTTTTCTTTTCTTTTTTTAACATTTTCTTTTTAATTTTAACTGAAACTTTATAAAAACTAAAGTAAATAAGACTAAATTTTTTTTTTTTATTATTATTGCCAAAAAGTACGCCTTTAAAGGGAAATACACTTAGAGGAAGCTCTGAGAGAAGGCCCCTTTGAGGCTAGTAGTTAAAACGAAGAGAAAAATCCAGTCAGGATATGAAAAAGAAAAAATTTAACTATAGTTCGAAGCACCAAGAAAAAATTAAAATTTTTAATAGTAAAATGGCAAATCGCCAATCGCTAAATAAATATAAGTAACAAAGTAGTACTCCAAAAGATTCCGCAATACTCGAAATTATTATAAAAATAAAAATACATTTAAAAAGAAAAAATTCATTGATAAATATTAACTAGAATTTGATTTTTTATTATTTTCATTTGAAACCATCTTAAGACAAACTCTTGAAGAAGGAATTTACTCTTTTAAGTTAAATAGAAAAAAAAAAATAAAGCACTCGTGGGAATTGAACCCACGTTTTCTCACTTTTATTTTTTAAGGTAAATAACTTAGAACAATTTAAAGAAAGATTTAGATATTTTTAAAGACTTATTGTGGTATTAATAAATTTCTTTTTGGACACCTGAAGAAGGAAGTGCTTCTCTTTCCAAACGTCTTTTGTTGATTATCCAATTAAAATTCAAACGTTATTCCCAATAAAATTTTGTCTTAAGCAGAGAGTTGTTCTTTCGTTTTTTTTGTCTGAAATGAGCAATATTGTGTATTTGATGGAGGAGGAGGGGGAGGAGGAGGAGATGTGCCTCCCCCCTCCCTCTCCAATGAAGCGAGAAGATGCACTCCTCCCCACTCTTGCTGGACCGGCGGCGGCCTGCGGGGCTGCCTGCAGCACGAGATCCACTCGTCAATGGGTCTCCAGCCGTACCATCGAGACCCTGGTACCGTGAGTGTGTGTGTGCGTGTGTGTATGTGTCAGTAGTGTGAGATGTGTCTAATCGGTGTGTGCGTGTGTGTATAGTGTTGTGGAAATAAATGTGTAATCCCAAGTGTTAAAAAATAGAGTGTGATAAAAAGTGAATTAAATAGTGAAATGCAAGAGGCGCCAGGCGCCGGTAATTTAACGCCATTGGCGGCCGTCTTCTCAATATGTATAAATGGATTCTATGACAGGACTTTGGTGGGCAGCAGCAACACCGCCAGTTAACAACGGACAACAATTTGCGACTGATGTGGTATGTACAAATCTCACACTATAACGCTTCGACTGTCTTATTATGAGTGAAAAAATGACGTTTAGAAAAAAGAAATTTTATAAAATTCAATCAAACTTATCGTTTTAAAAAGAAATAAGTTTGGAGACTTTAATGCATCTCCTATTAAAAACATATAGAGACGTTAATGCGTGAAATGACATATTTTTTTCTTTTTGTTTTTAAATAGCCTAGGGTTCCGACATTTCAAAAAATTCAACTATTTTATCAATTAAAAAATTGTCTTTTTTTAAAGGCATGATGCGTTTAAAGAGATTTTATTAAAAGTCTACAAAAATTTTAGATAAAAGATTCGATATTATCTAAAGAAAAAGTGAAACTTTAATCCCCTAAGATTATTGGAAAAAAATAGCTGTGAAAATTTCAAACTATCAGCCAAAAATTAAAAAGAAATAAGTTGGAAACTTTAATGCTTTTCCTATTAGAAACAAATAGACTTTAATGCGTGAAAAGACATATTTCTTATTAAAAGTGAACTTTTTTAAATAGACTAGGATTTCATAATTTCAAAAAATTCAACTTTTTTATCTATTGATTGATATTTTAAAGAAAAAAGTTGGAGACTTTAACGCTTTTTTATGAAAAATTGTCTTTTTTTTAATGGCATGATCCGTTTAAAGAGAGTTTATTAAAAAACCTACCAATATTTTAGACAAAATATTCGATATCTAAAGAAAATGTGAAACTTTAATCCCCTAAAATTATCGGCAAAAACGCCGTGAAAAATTCAATCTATCGACGTCCAACCCAAAAATTTAAAAGAAATAAGTTGGAGATTTTAATGCTTTTTCTTTTAGAAACAAATAGAGAGACATTAATGCGTGAAAAGACTGTAAGGGAAAATTTTTATATAGCCTAGCATACCATAATTTCACTTTTAAAAATTCAAGTTTTTTATCAATAAAAAACAAATTCTTTTTATTATAGGCGTAATCCGTTTAAAGCGAGTTTATTAAATAGCCTATCAAAATTTTAGTTGAAATGTCCGATATTGTCCAAAATTAAATGCGAAATTTTAATTATCGGCAAAAACAGACATGGAAAATTAAACTATGGTCGAAAAAAGCCAAAAAGAAAGAAATAAGTTGGAGACTTTAACGCTCTTTAATGAAATATTGGCATTAAAAAACAAATTAAAAAATGTTTTTCTTTCTAAAAATAAATTTATCAATAGAAATAACAGGAGAATAATTCACCAGCTTTGATGGACCACTCATTTTATTTTGTAAATTCTCAGTTCAAAAATATGAATTGATGGATGTCAAAGATTATTTCTTCTTTCTTCAGAGAAGCAAGTGATTCAAAACACTCGGTCCTATGTTTGATTTCCGTTTTTTGGAAGAAAGAAAATATAATCTTTTATTCACATCGACCAGCAAAAATTTAACAAATCGGGTAAAAATTTTAGTTAAAATGCAAAGAATTTAATATTATCAACAGAAAATAGAAGACTTTCAAGTGTTCGACAAACAAAAATTTAAATAATTCGTCTACAAAAATAAATAAATAAAATAGAAGCTTTTAACGTTTGTAAATAGAGACTTTAATACGGGAATAAAAATATTTTTTTCTTTTTTTGAAGTAAATTGATCAAAGAAAATTTTAGTTTTTAAAAATTAATCGATTTTTAAAGAAAATATTGAATGGCTTTATCTTTTTTTAATTATCCGTTCAAAGGATGTTTATTAAATAGCACACAAACTTTAATGATTTTAATTAAAAATTCAAACCTAATTAATCACTAAAAAATGAGAGACTTTAACGCCCCCTTCTCTGTTTTTAACGAGGAATTAATTTTTTAAAGTCAAATAGAAATCAAAATTTTTCTTAATTCTCTTTCGAGCAGGCTAATAAAATTTTCTCTGCAGGATTTGTGTTTAATTAACACTTATTTTATTATTGAAAAAGATTAATATAATAGCATGTCAAAAGTTAAAAAAAAAAAAAAAAAATGAAAAACATGATAATTAACAAAAACATAAATTATTTTGTGGTAATATTTATGAGATTACATCTAGATTTATAGTCATTCTGATGAA
Source organism: Euborellia annulipes (assembly GCA_023213315.1). Taxonomy (NCBI): domain Eukaryota; kingdom Metazoa; phylum Arthropoda; class Insecta; order Dermaptera; family Anisolabididae; genus Euborellia; species Euborellia annulipes. The sequence goes on along the minus strand of JAKCPI010028418.1, from coordinate 8,708 downwards.
GGCAAAATAGAAACAGAAAAAAAAAATCAATTGAAAACCATTAAAAAAAAAAATATTTTCCAATAATAAATAAGCGTTAATTAAACAGAAATTCAGACAGAGTAATTTAAAATTAAGTCAGCTTTAAAAATTGGAAATTTTAATTCTCGTTAATTTTTTTCTATTTCAAAAATTTAACTAAGAAATATCCGGTTTTATTAAAAAAAGCAGAAAATTGGGGACTTTAACGCTCGTTTGAAATATATTGAGAAAAACAAAAAATAGACTCATTATTTATTTAAAATAAGTTTACTAAATATTCTAGTTAATTTTTTTTCTATTTGTTTCAAATATTTTGCCGGTTTTATTAAAAATAGAAAATTGGAGACTTTAACGCCCGTTTAAAAAAAGAATTCTATTGAAAAACTTTGATTGCCTCAGCTCGGCGGCATAAAGCTTGTAGCTAGCTAGAAGTTTACTGCCTGTCAAGCCTTCTTTTCTTCAATCAAATCAAATTTCTTTTCTATTTAAACGAGAATTTTTTTAAAGAGACTTTAACGCATGCAAAAATTATCAAAATTTGTTTTTAATGACCTTGTTCTTGCGTTTTTATTCAATTTATAAAAATTAATATCCTACATCTGGGTTTAGAAATTCATCTTCTTTTTAATGGTATATCAAATATTTTTATATCTCTTTCCGTTGACGAGTTATAACGCTGAATATTCAACTCCCTTGAGAGACTTTAATGCACACTTATTAAATTTAATTAATTTCTTTTTTTAATTTTAAGCAATTGATAGATTTAAAAAGAACATTAACGTCTGGAAAGATATTTTTTTTTTTTAGATACAAACAAAATTAAAGATATAACATGACAAGATAGGTTTTTTTTCTTCTTCAAAGTAAGATTAATTAAATAAAAATTTCATTTTATAATTTGAATTTTTTATTTTGATTGAAACATTGAAAGAAAGAAAGAAAAAAACGGGAGACTTTAACGCGCAAAATTTATTTATTCTTCTTTTCTTTCTTGCTTATTATATCTTAAGAAAACTATCCATCTACAAAATTTAAATCTTTTTAATTAGACATTTTTTATTTAAAATACAAACATTGAATTTGACGCAAAAACAAAATAAAAAATTGGAGATGTTAACGCGCGACAAGACATATTTTTGTTCTTAAGAAAAATTAATAATAACAGGGGAGGAGGCTATACAAAATTCTCATTAAAAAAATTGATATTTGTTCCTAGAAGATGTTCTTTTTTTTTATTAATATTTACGCTTTGAGAATGCGGATTCTCTCAAACCGCCTAGCCGGTTTCGACTTAACGAATGATTTGTGGACAAACGAAAACAAAAAAAATCATTCAAATACTGTTTCTACGTCAATTTCTTCGTTATATTAAATAAAACCTTACCACGAGCAACCCGTGATCGAATTAGTTTTGCCAATTAAGCATGTAGAAAATGTCTTGAGCAAGAAAAGTACAGCCTAAGACAAAATTTGGAACAAATATGAAATTAAAAATTGTTTAAATTGAGTAATTAAATGTTTTAAGTTCATTAAAAATAAAAATTTGTTCAAAACGCCTTGCTAAAGACATTTTATTCATGCGAGTTGACCAAGATAGGGCTGAGATTTCTTCTATTTTTCCTTTATATCGGTTTTCGTATCGCCTATACCCGGCTTACTATGTTCGTGAAAAAAATAGATATTTCATAATGCGCGTTAAAGTCTCTGAATGTTTTTGTTTATATCCACAAATAATTCGTTAATTCGTGCTAAATAAGGATATTAATCATTAATTTATTTCAATTTTTCTTAAATACGGGAGAAATTTTTCTATTTTGATAAAAAATAAACTTAAAATTTAATAAATTTTGAAGACAAAAAATCTTGTCTTGTTTTTACATCAAATCCGATGATTATTAAGCTTATGGTTAAATAAATAAATAATCTAACGACTTTGAAGAAGGTAAAGACTGAAAAAAATTTGTATATTAAATATAAACCTATTTTTTTTTTAATACCGTTTCTATATTATTATTATACCCACGGGCAGTTTAATTATTTTAAAAAACAACATATAAATAAATTGAGTTTATGAGACTTGGGGTTTCCCTTATATTAATTATATCTACCCAAGATTAATGCAAACGCATCCCCTGAATCAATTTAAGTACTTTTTTTTTGACGATAATTCAAAAATTAATTAACGTGTGGAAATTTGATGGGAAATAAAAATTTTTCTCTAACATGACATATGTTTTTTAAAATATATTCAGAAAGTAGACGTTCCCCCGAGTAAAATGATATATCACACTTGTATATTTGTCAAATAAATAATTTTAAGGCTTCACTTGGAGCATCTTTAAGGTAGAGGAAATTGTAGTTTAATTAAAACTAAATTTTAAAAAAATAATTATATTATTTATTTTTATTTTGATATAATTAAATCTCATAATTATTTGTTTATTAAATTTAACAATTATATTATTTATTTTTTTTAATTATGATAAATATAAATTTAAAAAAAATAAATAAATATGATTAATTATAGAATAATAATTGTGAGATTTAATTTTAATTTTTCCTTTATAACGCATTAACTCAGGAAGTGCTAGTCGGATTTTTATGGGGTTTTTTTCAATATGTAGATTTTAAAGCACGGTGATTTTATGCAAAATAAATACTCAATTAGAGTTGAGCAGCTGGTATTATTGTAATTTAATCATTGTGTTTTTTTTCTTTCTGCGATAGATGAATCAACTATGCAGAGTATGCGGAGAGCCGGCTGCCGGCTTCCATTTCGGCGCCTTCACTTGCGAAGGATGCAAGGTAAAAAAAAAAGAAAAATCTTTTATTTATTCTCTATTAAGTACGTACATATAATTCCTTAATTACTCTAAACGACTCTAATTCGTAAATGTTCTTTATGATTTTCCCATTTAATTGATATATTGTTTATTAAATTTTGTATATTTATATTTATATACAATCTACATCTCTTGCAATTGATTCCAAGAATGTGTATTCTTTGTTTAAATCTCTTTGTATACAAAAATTCCCCGCGGAAAAAGAAGTAATTATTTTATTTCCACTAATTAAATCTCACATTTATAAAGTGTTAAATAAAATTATAAATTAAATCGGTTTAATTTTAAATTTAAAGAATAAAAATTGATAATATATTAAGAAGGTATTTTTTTATGAATGCGTGACCGTGGTGACCACGAGTTACCAGAACCCTTTCCTCTACTTGGCCATATATGTGCCTATTAAGAATACAAGTGAAGTGTGCTTCAAACAATTTCAATGAGATTATACATTTTAAAGAGCATCTAAAAAATAGTGAAAAGGATAGATAGTATCGATCAGATTTGATTGATACAAATAAAATAAACTCTAGGATATTTGTTTCAAATTGATTTAATTATTAAATAAACTTAACACGTTTCGACATTGCTGTCATTATCAGAGGTTACACACCTGTGTAAGTGTATATATATGCACTTCTGATGATGACAGCAATGTCGAAACACTTTAAGTTTATTTAATAATTAAATCAATTTGAAACAAATATCCTCGAGTTTATTTTATTTGTATCAATCAAATCCGAGCGATACTATCTATCCTTTTCATTACGATAATGTTTCAACAAGAGCCTACGGTAGAAAGCTTAAAAATTTATGATCTAAAAAATAATTGATTTTTGAATTTTAATCAAAATTGTGAGAAAATTCGAGGCCTAACAGCTTAGCTACACGAATGGAATCCTTGTCCAAGATCCCCATTTATTTAGCGCTTACATTTAATTTAACGGCTAATTAATCTCACGATTAATCAAAATCGCACTACAATCAAATCAAATAATTTTTTTTTCTTTTAATTAATGATACAAGAGAGATGATATCTTAAAATATCATCATTTAATCAATCTAAAAAAAAAAATAGTAAATTGTGACAATGCGTGAAATTTTATTTAATTTTACATCGGAATAATAAATATTTAATTATATAAATTTCCGTTTTTCGGCTCACATACGCGATATATATAATATCTTAAAAAGAAGGGATCAGATAACCTCTCGCTATTTGTTTGACCGGAATCTAAGGGATGTAGATCGTATATAAATATATATAATAACCTATTTCTCCATTTTTGAATTGAATATATCGACGCTAATTACACGAAAAATATACTGTGACTAACTTGATATTATTTAACTCAACAATGCTGGTTAATAATATTTACAAATGAAGTTGGAATTTAAAGAAGCTTTAAGAACGTCAAAAAATATGTCGAATTATTAAAATAATTCAGATAATTAATAATAGAAATGTCGAGATGATATTCCTTAATGATTAATTAAATCATTTAATTCTATCTCTCTATTTTTCTTCAGCCTAATTAAAATAAAATTTAATTATTATACAGAAGCATTTATTGATTAATAATTGAGAGATTTATTTAATTAAATTTAATTAATATTGATAAATAAAAAGAAATTAAGAGACGTTCCCTCGTTCAAAGAGATGTAGATCGTATATAAATATATATTGCCTATAACCGCTGGTAATTTAGCCACGATATTAATGAAAGTTGGAAATGTTGATGAGAGATAGAGAGTAATAAGGGCAATTTGCAAACAATGTTCTGATGAAGGCAAAATTCTGAGCAGATATCGTTGAATGAATTTTTTTATCATAAATTAACAATAAATTGAGTTTTAGCCTCTTGAATGCCTTAAAGGCGTTAAATTAAAATAAGAGCTGTAAGAATAAAGCTTTAAATGAAGACGTGTAAAGACATGAATCGAATCTCCTCAGGGCGCCTGACAAGACATTAGAGAAACAGCCACCGAGATATTTGCTGTTAAGCAATGCCAAGCGTGGCGAAACTTCGGGTGGGTGGCTCAGAGGAATTGAATAAATGACAGCGGCTATGATATTTTTTTTTTCTTTATTTTATACAAACCCTCAGCGACGTTTCGGTCGTCTTCGTGGCAATAGTACAGTCAAAAAAAGCCCTCTGATGTTTTTTGACGACCGAAACGTTGCTGTGTGTTTGAATAAAATAAAGAAGAAAAGGGAGAGGTGCATTCGATTGACATATTTATTATTTTAAGTGTTGAGAATTAATTAGTCACAAATGATTTTAATACTCTAATTTAAGACTTTGGAAATTTGTTGAATTTGAATAATAATAATAAAGAAATTTATATATATATATATATATATATATATATATATATACGATCTACATCTCTTTGTTTTTGATCAAAATAGAAAGAGAAAGATTATCTCATCTAATTAAAATATTAAAAAACAATTAAAACCTTATTCTATTAATTATTTTAATTTAAATATTAATTAACTCAATTGGAAAAGTAAATAAATGTGCCTGAATAAAATATTTATGTGTATCGTTTAAAGTTTACCTGGCTTATATGTCTTAATCTTAATCCAGGTGGGGCTTTAATTTCAAATAGGCCGCTCTTTTTATTCAATTCCGTCGATGACATTTTGCTGGTGGCCTAAAAAAGAAAAAAAAAAATTCAATCGATCTCTAAAGAGTAAATCACATTTTCCTTTGAGCAGGAGAAAACAATAACAATCGAATTCAAAAAGATTCAAACGAGAAAATCTCAACAAACACAGATTCCAAGGGATCTAGAATGCATATATATATATATATATGTGTGTGTGTGTGTGTGTGTTGTTAATAAACAAAAACACATTTTTAGGCACTCATATTTAAAGGAGATAAAGGGAAATTAAAAAAAAAATTAATTTTATCCATTAAAGAGTTTAAGAACAGAAAGAAGAAAAGACGGAAATCAAAGCTTTTATCGAGAGATATGTTTTCGATCTAAGAATATAAATTTCTTTTTACTTTCTCTTACTTATGAATATATGTAATAATATATATATATATAAAGGGAGAGAAAATATTGGATTCATGTCAAAGATTCGATGTCGAGATTTTGATGGATATACACGTTGTGTGCTGTGCGATCAGTCACACCAGGATTAATATAAGTGAAATCTCTAAAAACAAATAATATCGAATAAAATGTAATTATATTAAAAAAAAAAAATTTCAGTCTTTACTTTCTTCAAAGTCGTTAGATTATTTAATGAGTAGAATTAGTAGAATTAGAATTTAATGAGTAGATTATTTATTTATTTATTTATATCATAAAGCTTAATACACATCGAATTTGACGTAAAAACAAGACAAGATTTTTTGTCTTCAAAATTTATTAAATTTTAAGTTTATTTTTTATCAAAATAGAAAAATTTCTCCAGTATTTAAGAAAAATTGAAATAAATTAATGATTAATATCCTTATTTACCAAGATTTAACGAATTATTTGCGGATATAAACAAAAACATTCAGAGACTTTAACGCGCGTTATGAAATATCTATTTTTTTCACGAACACAGTAAGCCGGGTTTAGGCGATGCGAAAACGGATATAAAGGAAAAATAGAAGAAATCTCAGCCCTATCTTGGGCAACTCGCATGAATAAAGTGCCTTTAGCAAGAACAAATTTTTATTTTTATGAACTTAAGACATTTAATTACTCAATTTAAACAATTTTTAGTATTAAACTGACTAAATTAAACAATTCGCACACCTGTAAAATCTCATTACAGATATGTTCCAAATTTTGTATTAGGCTTAATTCCAATTTTCTTTTACATATCTTGCTTAAGACATTTTATTTATGCTTAATTATGAAAAATAAAAAAAAGTCAAAATTTGAATGATAACAAAAGAACAAGAATGTCGATCACGAGTTGCCCGTGGTAAGGCATTATATAATATAATGAAGAAACAGTCACTGTTTTCGTTTGTATCCACCAATCATTCATTAAGTTGAAACCGCCTAAGCGGTTAGAGAGGATCCGCATCCTCAAAGCATAAATATTAATAAAAAAAAAAAAACATCTAAAAAACAAATATAATTTTTTAATGAGAATTTTCGCCTGTTATTATTAATTTGTCTTAAGGTGCGCGTTTCGAAAAGCCGTTAGAAGACGATTCAGTACCGAGTTACTCTAGGCGGCAAGAGATGGCGTTAGTTTTCCCATAGGAATACAAGGGATTTATTCAATTTCATTTGAAAGATTCCAGCTAATTAATTAAGGGTAAAAAATTAATTATTTTTTAATACAATGATTCCTAATTTAATTATCTATAAGATATAGAGCGAATTTTTAAAAATATCTTTTATTTAATGCAATTAATCTAAAAAAAAAATTTATTTTTTTCGAAAATCAAAAAAAGGGCTTCTATAAGTTGTAGATATTTTAAATAGCTTTAATTAAAAAAAAATTTGAGGTCGGTACCTTCAAAATTGTGGCCGCAATCTCCCAAAAATTAGCACCCCGAGACGCGCACCTTAAGAACAAAAATATGTCTTGTCGCGCGTTAACATCTCCAATTTTTTCTTTTGTTTTCTTTTATTTTTATGTCAAATTCAATGTTTATATTTTAAAATAAAATTTCTAATAAAAAAATATTTAAATTTTGTAGATGGATAAAGTTTTCTAAACAAATAATAACCAAGAATGAAAGAACGAAGAATAAATGAATTTTGAATAGCTAGAGCGTTAAAGTCTCCCGTTTTTTTTTTCTTTCTTTCTTTCAATGTTTCAATCAAAATATCAATAAAAAATTATAAAATGAAATTTTTATTTAATTAATCTTATTTTGAAGAAGAATATATCTTTGTATCTTATGTTAAAAAACTAAAAAAATTAACGTCTATTATTATTAGAGGATTCAAATCATCACCGAGTAAGTCTCAATACATAAAATATGTAGGTAAATTGAATGAATATTAGAAAAAAATTGTGATTTCTTCAAAACATTAACGTTAAATGTGTAAACAAAATTTGCGAAAACTCTGATAATAATAAAAAAAAGTAGGCGTGGCTTAATCAGTCACGAGCGACGAACGAACGATGACTAGAAAGAGAAAGAGAGAATTAATTATTTCTAATAGAACCAATAATATTTCAAAGATATTTTTTTTTTCTTTTTTTATTTATTTAAACACACTCACTTATAAAATGTGTATGCATGATGTCTGTCTGTCTGTCTTATTTGGTAAAATATTCTTCACTTTCTTTTTATATTTATTTACTAACGACATATTTCATCTTTATTTAGTAATATTTTAATTAATATTTATATATGATGACAAGATTTTAAATTAAAAAAAATGTGTATATTCTTTGATAAAAATGGCGGACAAGCGCGTCGGTGACGCTTCCACTTCAAATTTTAAATTATTAATTTTAATTAAATATATAAAATATATATACAAATGTGAAATATCATTTTAATCAGAAAAATAGCAGCTTCCTGAAATCAGGAAGAGATTTTTTTTTTTTAACTAAATTTTCCTCGTCGAAGGGGACATCAATCACGTGTTTTTGGGATGCCCTAAGAATGCGTTGGCTATAAATAAGCTGTATAGTAGTGTTGTAGATCGTATACCCCTGCCTACTAGGGTTGAATTATTAATAATGAATTTGGATTATATTCAGATTAGGAGATTTTTTGTTATATCAAGAATTTTTATATAGATTGTGCTTTATTCTAAAATTGAAAAAGAAGCCATAATACGGAGCTGGCCAAATGGATAGTTAATCCGGGGCCAATTAAAGAAGAGGAAGAAGAAGATTATATAATTTTTTTTTTT
>JAKCPI010028417.1:0-28066 GCA_023213315.1 Euborellia annulipes | reverse complement strand
AAATATTGTAAGCTACCGGTATGTATAACTATTTAAAAGTTGTGTCAAAAACTGTGTAAAAAATTGTTGGCATGAAAGACACAATAGCCTTTTACATAGTAAAAAAAACTTTTTTTTTTTTTTTGGGGGGGGGCCCGTATTAGTAAGTAGCCCCGGGGCCCGTCAACTCTGTCTGCGGCCCTGGTCATTCATATAGGCCTACTGATCAAATATGAGCCTCCGAATGAATTGATATCATAATAATAAATAAATAGAAATTTGTAGATTTTGACTTCTTTCTTTGAAGTTTATCCCATTAATTTTGGGATATATGTATGCATAACATTATAAAAATAGACCGGCTGAGGGTTCGAACAAGCCAGTCCGTCTTTAATTTATTTATTTTGACTTATAGGCAGACACCTTTCTAAAAAACTGAATAAATAGATGGATACAAAAAAAAATACAAACAAAACAGCATCTATAATCACAACAAGGTTAATTTCCAAGATGACGAAGACTTCCTCGTTCTTTTCAAGGATACCCTCTCCCCCCCCTCCCCCACCCTCTTCTCGCGCCATCTTATATACAATTCACAAAATCCCATTTCCTAATATATTTCTTATATAACCTTTTCAATTAATTTCATAAAACAAACCGCCAATTGTGCAATCATTTTGATACCATTCCCAAAAAGAAATTAGATATTTGATATTTATAAATAAATTAGAGCCAAGCCTCTGGCAAATTAGAGATTGACTTGTTATGGTTTTTCAGCGAGATTATCATATAAATAAATTGAAAAAAATTATGATTTTATACCATTAATAATTCTGTTTTTCAATAGGCGTTTTCGAATAATTGCTAGAGCAGACACCGCATCAGCAGTCTTTTTTTCTTTTTTTGTTAAAAAAAAATTTCTAATTTTTATTTTGTTACTCATGCAGAAATGACGTCACAACTCACAATCCGTCCGACTCTTGGTCCACTCTCCCCCTGCAAAAACTCTTTTTCTCTAATTCTTTTTAGAAAAGCGAATAATCGGATGGATCAGGTGAACAAGTGTCTCCAGGGCCTTCTTCAAGAAATTTAATATCCGACCTTTGCAATCGTTTTGCCTCCGTCTGCCTCCAACTCAAACTCAAACTCACTCGGCCAACTCCAATTAAGTTTTTTTTTCCTTTCTTCGTTCCTCTTCTTCTTCTTCAATATTTTTTTGTTTCGTTATAAACGGCGAGTTTTCTTTTGAAATATTTTTCACTGCTCAACTCAGTCATTTGTGCCCATATTTCATAGTCAGGCGTCGAGGAGGATGGATGGACGACGACCATCGGGGGCTTATTATGGCGAATCAGTTTCTAATTGGAAATCACAGCCTCACAGGTTCCATTAATTTACACCGAAATCTAATCAACTTGAAAATAATAAAAAAAATATAATTTTCTTTCTTGAGAAATTGGTTTGTCTGAAAAAAATAATTATTAATCTTATATGGATTTCTTTAAAAAGAAAGAGTTGTGAAACATAATTAAATGATGATGCTCTGTCGATGTGTCATAATAGGAGGAACGGCCAATAAATGTCGACAGTAAATTTATTAACAGTCAAAGAATTTTTAATAAATAAATAATTAAAATTCAAAATTGAAGTAGAAAATATTTTTATTTTTTGTTAAAAAATAATAAAAATAAAGTAAAATTCATAAACGGGTTTATGAAAAATTTCATACATTAATTTAAAAAAATCGTCCCTCCAGAGATTTGAACTCGAGCTCTTGGTTTCTTCCCCTTCATACATGAATTTGTACGACGCCTTTACCATCTCGATTTCTTAATTTTTTCAAGAATATCATACTTTTTTAAGCTACTTAAAATTTTTTTTTAACACTCACACTTTTTTACCATTTACTCTCACACTCACACACACATACACACCGTCTTTTCAGCAACTTAAGCCATATAAGACTTTTTACAATAACCGTTATTTATGAATATTTGGTATAAAATGGCTTAAATAAAATCATCGAACTGGTTGGATCCGAACCCGCGACCCTTGGTATAGAAGGTCAGCACGCTACCAAGCTCGAGGGCGATACTTAAATTTGATTCATATTTTTTTTACTTAATAAACTGGGTACATTAAAATTCAAGAACGACAGTAGATGATATTATTTCATAAACTAGTAGGCTATATGAATTTGATTTCACAAATTGTGTATATTAATATATTCAAGCACGAAAGTATTAATATATGAAAAACCATTGAAAATTCATATTTTTTTTTTATACAGTGTAAGTACTTTCAATAAAATTCAGCATTATTATTTTATTCTTAGATAAAAATTTTATTTTTCAAATTGAAAATAAAGATGTTTTATTTATTTAAATAAAAAATTATTGGTATATTTATTGAGTGAATTTATTTGATGGTATATATTCGTCGTCGTGCATAGCGCAATATTTATAAAATAAAAGAAAAGTGGAAGGTTATGAAAAAAAAGAAGAAGAAAAATAAGAAGCTCTCGCTCGCCCTTAAAATGTGCACTTGACCACAAATCCTTCTCGTTTCCCATTTCCTATCAGTAGGCCTCGGCTTCTCTTTTTTTTCTTTTTTCTTTTTCCGCTTGCTTTCATCACTTTTTGCTCAGCATCCCTCCGCCTCCTGCTTCGCATCCTCTCTTTCTTTTTCTCTCTCTCTCCCTTTAAGACAAAAGAGAAGAGAAGAAAAAACAAATGAAAAATCTCCCGGGCCGGGTTTGGAAATTGGCTGGACTCTAACCTAATCAGAGATGCCCGGAGGAAGACGCTGGCTGGACCCGGAGACCGCCATTAATCCTGGCCAGAAATACAATCAAGCATCCAATCTGGCAACAGCCTCCAGCCATGCCTCCATTGACAATCTCTGCCCATTGATCGATTATGCCAACTGATACAAAAAAAAAGTTTTCGTCTCGAATAATTAATAAAATTTTCATTATCGGATGTTTGACGAATGAAACCAATTCATAAATTAATGAATTTTTATATATAAGTATAAACTCTAAACAGGAGTTAGGCTCAGATTCATAAACCTGTTGAAAACCTTAATCTGCGCAAATAAAACAAATTTCATAAAAAGACATTTTTCTTTTCATATTCTTCAATGAATAATTATACAAATAAAATATTAGTAGGCCTAATAAATAAAATAATTTCATATGTTGGAAACGGCCCAAGATACTACAGTATATTCGAAAAAATTTTCGCAAGTTACTTTGGAGGCTAGACGGATCAAGATGATAGCCATTAGATGCCAAAACTGTAGTTTGAGCACTTAGTATTCTAAGGACCGGTTGCTTCAGTTCTATTTAACCAATAAATTTATCTGACAAATAGTAAATCATCGATATAGCAAATAAGAACACTCTTAACCTTCGAGTTAAAAGAATGAGTTTTTTCACATATAATTAGCTATCTTAGGTGTAAGTAAAATTTTGTGAAGTTAGCAACTTAATAAAGGCATCATTTATAAAAATTTTTAAAAATAAAAATTAAATTTATTTAAAATAAATAAATAAAAATAAAATAAATTAAAAAAATAAATAAAAATAAATAAATAAAAATAAAATAAATAAATATTAAAATAATTAATTAAAGAAAAAATATTTTTAGAATTTCTAAAAAAAAAAAAAAAAAAAAGATTGTTTTTAATTTCACCTCTTAATTAAGCCTTTACCGAATACTGGATAGTCAACTAGCTTAACCAAAGGATAGCTAGTTAATTAAAACTGAAACCCTAACTGGCCCTAAGATGATTATATTTAACATAATAAACAACTAAAAGCATGAGCATTTGGGCTTGGTGAAGGGGTTAGCGTGCTAACCTCGTTTGCCATTTGTATACCAAATGGCTTAAATAAGAATGCCTGAGCCTCCAATATCTTTATTAATTAATAACGGATATCGTTAAAATCTTATATGGCCTGAGTTGCCGAAAAAACTGTGTGAATGTGTGTGTGAGTGTGAGTGTGAATGAGAAAAAAGTGTGTAACAAACAATTTCCACTCTGGCTATTAGTTTCTGTTTATTTTACAATTAATATCAATACATTAATAAAATTAGTTATACTATTATATATAATACTAAACAAGTTAGAATAAATTTTAAGTTAAATTGATAACGCGAGTAAAGCTTTACCCTCCCCTGAAATAAATATAATAGTTGATAAAATATTATGTAATTAAAAAAAAAAAAAAATTTCATTGGTTTATTTTTTTTTTTTTTAGATTAGTTATTAACGTGTAAAAATAATAAGCGATTTAAAAGCGTTTTACACCTAAGTATCAACTAATTACCTTCAAGATAATTAGTGCTTTCATCACCTCTTTCGGTTTATATTTATTCTAATACGTTTATCATTACTAATCTGTTTTGTATATTTAACGCATATAGGATATTTATTTTAGAAGGGAAAGGGAATTGACGGAGGAAAGGAATTAATTTGTTTACCTAAACATTTTTTTTTTATTTCTATTGCTAAATAATAACCAAATTTTTGAAGAAAATACATCGTGACATTTGGGGTATTTACCTCTGAGAAGGAAATTATTAATTAATCGTCTTTTCTTTTATTTCAAAAATGACCGAGAATAACGTACGCAGGGAGGGGGTTAGGGGGGTTGAAGCTCCCCAGAGCCCTTAAACACTTTTACTAGGTCTATTCATTTTCAACTCTAATCCAATGATATTAATAAAATATCAATACCTTCATTTGAACTATGATATTTTATTATTTAAAATAGATGGATTAAATTAACCCTAGCTGCCTCCAAAAAAAAATATTTAATTATCTTTTTTCAACTCAAAAATTCTCCCGCCTCAAACGCCTTGAACTTATACTAAATATAGCCTATTTTTTACTCCAATTCACTAACCTAAATAGAAATGAAATATCAATGTTTTGAACTTTTGATATATTAATTATAATATTTCCCTTCTCACATAATTTTCTATTTATTAATAATAAAATGCTCTAACGAAGATAGATGATGTATACTCTGGACTAAAAGATATATTAAAACAAATAAGTGACTTTTTTCTACTTTCTTTTTATCAAATCTTATCCCATTATTAAGGGCCTCCTATATGATTTTAATTTTTAATTTCAGATGTATTTTATAAGAATTATTAATTACTAGCCGCGACGCCCGCCTTTGGATCTAGACAGGGGGACTTCGCCCCTCTGGACCCCCGCCAGCTGGCTCGGGCCCGCCTGCGCCGGACCCTCGCCTTTTCTTAATTATGAAAAGAATATTATTATTCCATTCCAATCCAGTGCCTGCTTGAGGATTTGTTTACATTCATGGATTACACAAATGAAAAGAATACATAAATATTTCTCTATACATTTCCTATGGGAGAAATCGTAACTTTAAGAATTAATAATTCAAAAAGTTATAGCAATTTCGGGATGGAAATAATTTTCCTGTAATCCCGAGAAGGTCCTCTTTATGCATATAAAATTTCATTTCAAAATTCCAACGGGAAGTTGCCTAAATAGAGCGTGACAGACAGAAGGACAGACAGACAGACAAACGGACATTTGCGAAATATATATATATATAGATTAAGGCCTTTTAATAATTTTGCCTGCAATGAAATTCTTATATGCAACTCTCAACGACTGACCGAGGTGGTTGTGGGTCTTTAAGGGGGTGTTTCTGAACTTTTATTTAAAGTGGACTATGGAAAAAAATTTGAGGTTTACTGACAGTAGTTTGCCCTTACTCCATGCCGCAGAGGGAACATTCATTAACTTCTTGTGGAGGGGTAGGGGTCTGGGTTTCGCTTTCCCTCCCAAGTGACAAAGAGTTTAGTTCAATAGAATAGACACCCCCCCCCCCACCGTCGCTGAAAGACTAGAGATGTTAACAAATGGTAGTCTTAATGCCATGGGTCGCGGGTTCAGATCCCAGGCAGTCCAAGAATATTTATTTAAATCACTGGATACTAAATGGTATAAATAAATGTGGCTGTACCTCCTATAATATATTGTATCTAAAACAATGTGTATCGTTAAAGTGGCCTAAGATGCCGAAAAGAAAAACCTCAAATAAATAAAAATAAAAAGAACATTAGTTCTCTTGGTTTAAATATATTGACTATCAATTAAATAAATATGAATAGAGTCTAAATGGCCTCAGATGCCACAAAATAGGCTAGTTAAAAAAACAAATAAATTTGATATGATATTTTGGTAATTATAATATTTTAAAAACTTTTTACTTTTTTGTTCAAATGAAAATTAATTAGAAATGTTCTGTAATTGGAGTAAGTGATAAGGCAGCAGCAGGAGCAGAAAAGCAAGGAAATAAGATAGAATAAGATAGGAGAGAATAAGACAGAGAGAGAGAGAGAGAGATGGAGAGAGAAGAGAAGTAAAAGGCACGACTCCATTTGTCAAAAGTGCGGAATGCTCGTGATGCCCGGGCTGACGGGAAACGAATAGATCCACACAGTTGTTGTCGTAACAGTAACAGTTGCGCCCTTTGCGCCCACAACGAAAAACTTTCTTCCCCGCGTTATAGATATGTCATCAAGTGATATTGGAAAGTTTATGGAATAGCAGAGAGACTTCTCTTTTCTTTCTTCTTTTGATGCATTCAATACTTCTAATTCTTGAAAGATTTGTATTCAGAGTTTAAGGCTGGCTTAAAAGATTAGAACTTGGAAATAAATTTGATAATTACGGATATTAAATATTTTTTAATTATAATTTAATTCTTCTTGGCAAATTTAATTTTAAAGTATCGTGAAAAAAATAAGATGCCAAATGGGATGGAAGGTAAAAGCCGATATCAAGGCAGCCAAAGGAATGCCAAATTTAGCTCTGGTAACTCGTGGTCACCAATCATATTAGAATAAAAGAATAATGTTTATAAAACTTAAATCGGACCTGTGACTTTGGAGTTATTTAGGAAATTACTGTATTTATGTTACCATTTGAAATTTAGTAGAGACGAAATAATAAATTTTCCATTAATCTTTGGGTTTAAATCTTTTTGAAATAAAGCTAAAATATTAATCGAACTAATATTCCGTCAATAATCTTTTTCAAAAACCATTAATATTGGGTTCACATCCCTTCTACAATAAAGTGATAAATTATTATATTTGACGGTTTTAAATTTATGAATTCTGTTTCTTTTGTTTTGATAATATTTATTCAATAAATATTTTGGTCATTTTTACTCTTTTTGATACAGTATTTAGTTAAGTTACGTAGAGCTAGCATTCTTCATTGAACAAGTAATTTAAAAAGTAAAAAACGGAATTAAGATATTTCCATTGTTTATAAAAAGATAAACTTCATTATAAGTAGCTATTATTATTAAAATAAAGATTATCCCAGTCATTAAACTAATAGATTTTTTTATTTCTTTGATTTCAGAAAACGGTTTGCCGAGACGACTCCGAACAGCGTATACAAATACTCAACTCTTGGAACTTGAGAAGGAGTTCCATTTCAACAAGTACCTCTGTCGGCCGCGGCGCATCGAGATAGCTGCCTCGCTAGATCTGACAGAGCGTCAAGTCAAAGTGTGGTTCCAAAACCGTCGGATGAAACATAAAAGACAAACGTTAAGTAAAAATAGTGATGATGCTGATGGAAAAGATTCACCAAGTGGATGTAGTAAGAAATCAGATAAATCTATAAGTTCATTACTGCAAGAGGATAGTAGTAAAAGTTGTCAAAATTGCGAACTTCCTGCTTCCGCTGAACTTGGAGGTGGAGGTCGGAATAATAATAATAGTAATGCAAGTTCTGGGGCATCTAGTGTTGCTTCTAGTGTTAGTAGTTCTTTTGATAAGTTAGCGACTGAAGAGGATTCGAGATCTAATGATGGAAGTGGAGCTACAGGAGTGACATCACCAGCTGCATCTAAGAAACCGGAAATTAAACTTGAAGACACCAAATTGTTAAGCAGCTCAATGGCGTGTTTAGGCAAGAAAACACCTCCTAAAGAAAACGGCATGCCACATGAGGTTTCTTCAGCTGTACCTACATTACCTCTTACACCGAGTTCAGCACCAGTTACTCCACAAGCCTCACCATGTGGGGGGTCTGTAGGCAGTGGTGGAGGAAGTAGTGTAACTAGTTCAGGACTTTTCCCTCAAACACGACCTCCATTACAACAACCACAAACACCCACGCATCCTATATTGGCCAATCAAGGTCGAACAAGTGCCACACCTTATAGCGGTAGTGAATATGTGGCTGCAGCAGCTGCAGCCGCGCGATTACGCGGTCGAGGGCAATCAGTGTATTCGGGCAGAGACTCACAATCTTTTCAACGTGGTGTTATTTATCCAGATGCATCTGTAACTGGATATGCTAGGCAAAATCCCCACCACTCTCGAGTTTCAATGCAAAATAATTCAACAACCGGTCCTAGAACTCAACCAAGAGTTTACTCCCAACATCCAACTCAGCAACAATCTTATCATTATTACAATGGCTATCAGCATACGGAGTATTCTGGCGGTTACCGAACTGCCGGATATCATCCACAATCCTATTCTCAGCATGGTAATTCAGAAGAATATGTGAACTACAACTACCACCAGACAAATATGTATGGTAATACAGGGAATGAAATGTCCCTTCATCAAACAATGCAACAGCAGCATCATCAGCCAACAAATCATGAAACAGCAACAAATACTCCATCTAATGGAGGAGTTACGAATCCTAATCCAGCAAATTACTATGAACATCAAACGCATTCATACCAGGAAGAACATCATTCAAGTGGTTATCCATCTAACAAACATCACTATTATGATCATCACCCATCCTCTGGAATGCATCCACAATCACATCATGGCGGAGAGGCTCAACAGGCCACAATCACTAATAGTTTTGTCTCTTCCCCAGATCCATTTCCGAATGGAGCGACTACGGTTGGTCCAGCGGCTGCAAGTGCAGCTGCAATGGCAGTGATGACACCTCCCACCTCTGTACAAACTCCCCCTGAACCTGCGGACTCTTTTGGAACCTTTCACCATTTTTATAGTGAACCCACGGCCTCAGTTCATGCCCCTGCTGGACCTGCATCCGCGGACAACAGTAACAGTTCGTCAGACTTTAATTTCCTAAGCAATCTAGCGAATGACTTTGCCCCCGAATATTACCAGCTAAGCTGAGACGTTGGCATTGGCTGACGCCAAGTTGCAGTTTCCGCAGCCACCGTCAACGAACTTAAACTTTTTGCTGATCAATACTAAGGCCAGTGTTCATTGATTCGAAATTAGAACAAAAGAAAGCTTATTTTTTCCTAGATTATATTCATATGCACATTTCATCACGTATAAATATATATATATACTTTATATATAATCTGTAAAATATTTCCTCTCGTAAAGACTGAATTATTGCTTATATTGTATTTAGAAAGACGGTGGTTGCTAAAGAAATCTAAAAAATGTATATTATATTACTATCTAAACGAACAGTGGACTTTGTACATACAAAAAATTTCTATTATACATATATAAATATATATATATAAATTTATTCACATAAAGAAGCTGTTGGTGTTTCAAGATGAAATTAGTGCATTTCCTAAAATTAATGAACACAGTGTCAAGCACAGAGGTTATTATTATTATTAATATTATAAACAAACTTGATGCAAGCACGCGAATCAATCTAATTGAAATTAAATTTCTTAAAAAAAAATATTTTGAAAAAATATGAATTGTATATTTACTTCTAGAAGACGTGTGATAGCAAAAATAAGCTTTTTAATTATTTTTAAATATTTATATACATATAAGGTGTTCAAAAAATGTTTTATACACTTTTAAAGAATTTTATAAAAATTTGGTTTATGAATTCTAGTAACAAATTAAATTTCTATATCAAATATTAAAGAAATTATTATCAGAGATTCATAATTATCATGATATTTTGCTCTATTTTATTTATTTACCTGATAATTCAATTTATAATTAACAGGTTGTTTTTTAAAACTCTTCACAAATCATATACTATAGCTTCTTTTTTTAGAAACTATAATATCCTAAAATTTTATAAAGAAAATAATAACGCTTTGAATTTTTCTGAAAATTTTAGAATTACGAAATTTTTCTTGAAATGCCTTATAAAAAATTTAAATAAAGATTAATTTTCGTAAATCTCGCCCTGGGTTCCCGGGTTCGCTTCCCGTCCCAAGCGAGAAAAATTTATTTCATTTGAATTGGCTACTAATCATTTGAAATAAATAGGGATGAAGTCTAAATGGCCTTAGATGCCGAAAAAGACCTTAAATAAATAAAAAAAAAAAAAGTTAAATATGCTGGGACAGATCTTTAAGGTTTTTCGAGAAAATACACCAGCGGTTGCTTTCCACATTAAAATAATTTATTTTGCAAATATTTCTAGTATTTTAAATGATAAAATTTTAATATGAGAAGCCATTCTATATTTAGAGGACGTTTTTGATGTGCAAGCCACTGAGGGAAAAACTATACACGTAAGAACCTGATACACTTGGTTAAAATTTCTTTTTACAACAAAAAAACAGTTTCTCACAGTGACCCGCTTGGCGCACGCAAGTTCTATTACAGAGAAGTTCTATACATAGAAGTTCTCTTTAGAGTAATAGAACTTGCGTGCGCCAAGCGGGTCACTGTGAGAAACTGTTTTTTGTTGTAAAAAGAAATTTTAACCAATTGTATCAGGTTCTCTGTAACCTAAGATACCATATATTTACAGATGTAATTTTTCCCTCAGTGGCTTGCACATCAAAAACGTCCTCTAAATATAGAATGGCTTCTCATATTAAAAGTGTATCATTTAAAATACTATCCACATTTGATATGTATAATTTGATACACTGAAGATGGATTGCGTAGGCAATTCGAAATATTTTCAAAATAAATTATGAAAAGCAACCGCTGGTGTATTTTTCTCCAAAAACCTTAAAAAAAAAAATTGTAAATCTCAATATATCGTCATTTAGAAACTTCATTCTAGGTTCTAAACAATAAGATCATCATGAATTTCTTTAAATTATTATCCGATCTCTACATCCCATATAGGAAAATACAACAAGGCCCTTTTGGGCCAGGCTTCCAGAGCTCCTGCCCAATAAGGTCCCAACAATGCATTTTCCTGTATGGATAAAAGCCAAAATAAATAAACGACCAGAAAAAAAAAATCAGAATCAGAAAGAAGTTTCTAAATCATGGGATATAAATTAAATTACCAAATTAATAAGTAACTCTTCATTACATTATCAAATGATAATATAAATAATTCAGTATTTATCATGATAATATTCAATATCTTGAAATAGTAAAACTTATTTGTTAGTACTAAGTACCATCTTAATGGAGAAACATAAATTTCCTCCTAACAATGACCTAGTCAGTCATTTGATATAAGAGAGTTTAAAAAAAAAATTCAGAATTTGGTTTTTTGTTTGCGATTTAAATTTTTTTCTACAATTTGTACTTATATTTAATCAATATTTATTGTATTTTGCTTTGGTGGAAATGCTTTACCCTTTCTATAGAAGATAGAAACAATAAGAACTCAAAAGTAAACCTCTTGGGGCACATCTAATGCCTTTCTGAAAGAACATGTCTAAAAGGCCATTGACTCCTATCATAAATCAATATGGAACGAATGACCGAAAATTTTCAAATTAAACAAAGTTCTAATTTTCTTATTAGTTTTTTTCTTGTACAGTGGACGCCACAAGTGCCTGATGTGCTCGAGAATGAATTCTTGAGCGAAACCAATATTTTTAAAAATAAATAAATCAATTTTTTTTTTAATGAAACTGAAAGGGAAAAGTTACTTTTAAGATAACACTTCCAGCATTTTGATTGCCTAAGCTCAAGGCTCCGCTCTCGAGCATATCAGGCACTTATGGGGCGGACTGTACAGTGAGGGACAATATTAAGTCCCATCCATGAGTTTTCTACTTGTGATATCACAAGTACATGCGTTTTCTACTTGTGATATCACAAGTACATGCGTTTTCTACTTGTGATATCACAAGTACATGCGTTTTCTACTTGTGATATCACAAGTACATGCGTTTTCTACTTGTGATATCGCAAGTAGAAAACGCATGGGTGCATAGGCGTAGCCAGGGGGAGGGTTTTGGGGGTTCAAACCCCTTCCCCCATGAGACCCAAGCCATGACTAAATATTTAAGCTCTATAATACAAATTATATTTCAAATAAGGTAAGAGAAAGTCTCTAGCTAAAAAAAAAAAAAGATTTATAAATGCCCTAAAATAATCTTAAATTTTTCAAATATTTTGAAAAAATTTTCTTGAAAGCCCCCCTCCCTCCCATCAAGTTTCTGGCTAGGCCTATGAATGGGTCGGACTTAATATTGTCCCTCACTGTACTTATTTCTATCAGGGGTCGACATTATTAATTTTAAAGAAAAATGAAGTATGCCAACATCATGGGCTTGATGAGAGAAAGAGAAAAGGGCTGAATAAATAAAATGTTAGCTCGGGTAACTCGTGGTCGCCATCCACGTACTCACAAGAGGTGAGCCCCTGAGTGAAAATTCTAATTTTCTTATTAACACAAAAATAAATGTAATTAAAAAAATATTACTAACATCAAAAAATATGCATAGAGTTTGTTTTTCTTACGTGTATAGTGAGGGCCACAATTAAGTCCCCACCTGATAGCGTTAACCCTAAGTATATGGTATAATATATGGTAAATGGTAAAATAATTTTAAATTTGAAAAAGCAAAATAAAATCATCTGTACCAGATTTTACGTTTTACCTTTTCGGTCATTAAAATTAGTTCAATATACATCATATACTATACCATATACTTAAGGTTAAAGCTATCAGGTGGGGACTTAATTGTGGCGCTCACTGTACCAAGGAGTGCATAAATTTGTTCGTCTATAGTTGCGGGAATTTTTATCAACCAGGAACAAACAAATTTATGCACCACAACGATAGGGGGTGCGATCTCATTAAATAACTTAATAATTTTACTATCTCTCAATGTAAAATTTCAATTAATATATTTATTTAAAAAGTGTATTCATATTTTTTGAAACACCTTATATTTAATTTACACACAGTGCAATGTTTTTGGCAAAAAAATATTTTATTTATATATATCTTCTTTAATTATTGTAAAAAAAATAAAATACAAACACATACACATACACATTTACACACACATATACACTCTCACATACACAGTCAAAGACTCGCTAAGACGAAAAAAAAACAAAAAACAAATAGTATTTGTGAGATTAGGTTTTAGACTGTTGTTAATGTTGTTGTTCCTTATTATTATTATTTTGTTGTTTGATGTAAATATTCTAATTATTATTATTATGAATTTGTGTACAGTTCTTATGATATAGCCTGATACAAATCAGGAAAATAAATCTATATATTAAAGGTTTTATTGAGCAATGTCAGTCAAGTACGTTATTTTCTTTTTTGATGATGATGATTTTTTGAAGAATATAACGTCTTAGTCTGGCATCGGAATATGATTTTTAGAATTAAAAAAAAAGCAAAAGAAAAACCCCTTCTTTTCTTTATCACGGCCAGTTTTCTTGAAAAAATATCCGTCAAAGCCCCTCCCCCGAAGAAGGCTTTTTCTTTGTGTTTCACCCCCCGAAACTGGCTGCATTATCTTCCACCCCAACCCTTACTTTTACTCCCTCTCTCTCTCTCTCTCTATACTCGATTTCAACACATCACAAAAACGACTCTCCCCCCTTCTCTCTCTCTCCCACAGCATCATCATCCCCCTTTGGTACAGCACATGACCTCCTCTTCTTCTTCCTCCTCCTAATCATTTACATAATGGCTACTACTCTCCTTTCTCTCTCTCTTTCTTCCATCGATCAGATTAATCTCTAGTTTCAGCATTTATTTTTTTAAATAAAAGTTTTAATTATGAATCGAGAGATATGTAAAGGGGGCGGAAAAGAGCATTTGGCAACTGGAAAAAAAAATTAATTAAAATATATTTTATGGTAAAAGTTATTGCCAATGTGATCTTATAGAATTTGAATTTTTATTTAAGGTGCGCGTCTCGAAAAACCGTTAGAAGACGATTCAGTACCGAGTTACTCTAGGCGGCAAGAGATGGCGTTAGTTTTTCCCATAGGTATACAAGGGATTTATTCCATTTCATTTGAAAGATTCCAGCTAATTAATTAACGGTTAAAAATTAATTATTTTTTAACACAATGATTACTAATTTAATTAACTATAAGATATAGAGTTTTTTTTGAAATATCTTTTATTTAATGCGATTAATCTAAAAAAAAATTTTTATTTTTTCTAAAATCAATAAAAAGGGCTTCTATAAGTTGTAGATATTTTAAATAGCTTTAATTAAAAAAAATTTGAGGTCGATAGCTTCAAAATTGTGGCCGCTGGAATCTTCCAAAATTAGCACCCCGAGACGCGCACCTTAAGAAATATTCCCCGCGACCCGTGGCTCAGAGAAAAGACGACCCGGTCGCTTCCGCCCTAAGCGAGAAAAATTTATTTCATTTGAATAGGCTACCAATCATTTGAAATAAATAGGTTCTAAATGCCGAAAAACCTTTAAAAAAAATATATATAGACACCCCCCCCCCCCTATATATAAGCAAATGTTTTAATTGAATTAAATATTTAAATCATAACTCAGAAAAAAAATTGCGTGCAGACGGGATTCGAACTCGGGTGACTAACTCTCTTTAAATATTGACACTCTTAGGTGCTAATTAATAAATATCAATATACGCTCGTATGATAATTTGATTAAGAAATAAGTTATTATTTAATAATATATTTATCATTAATTAACTAATTTCTGCCTTAGGTGTGTGATAAAGTGAAAGGCTTTAGTTCGATTCCTGGCTGTAAGGATTTTTTTACCAAGATATGAGTTATCCATTTAAATATTAGCTTATATAAGTTACTACAGGTATACAAAAACCAGCGGGGCTGGCCCACAGCAGATATTAATATTATTTACCATTTTTTAAAAGGATAATTGTTTTTTTTTAAGCCGGGTGCCTCTTTGGAAAAATGTCCAAACAAGCTATTTTTCATATAAATATCTCTTAATTAATTGCAAGTTGTCTTAACATGATGAAATTCAAGTTAATTAACGTAATATAAATTACAATAAAAAAAAAAAAATTAGTAGATCATTTATAATTTTCCCGATTGATATTTGTTGAGAATTAATTGATCGCGTTAATCAAGAGAAATATTAACTAATAATCATATCGGAGGTCATTTGTAATCATGTTATGATTCTAACAAAGAATTTGAAATATGAAGAGGGATTATTGAAAATAACAAATTCATTTGATTTCGAAAGTTGATTGAAATCTTAAAATTACTTGACATTTTGCTATCAACGATCAAAGTTGACTTTTTGAAAAGAATTTCAAATTCATTGAAGAAAGAATTTTGAAATAATTAAAGATTTTGAAAAGGGAAAATATTTTTTTGTCATCTCTCGCTTCATATGCCAAAAGAATTTAAGTAGGCCTACTTATATCAGCTGTCAAATCAAAAAAATATTTTAAAACTTTTATTTAAAAAAATAACGGGCAATGCAATATAAAAAAATTATTTCCAAAGATGTCATTAGACTAGTAATAAAAAAAAAATAGAGAAATTTTGACTTAACCTTATATTATGCTATTTTATTTTACAAATTCCGATACAAAATAAAAATATGAATTGAAAATTTTTTTTTTTATTTTACTCCTTTTTTCACAGTGAAAATGAAAGATGCCTCAGATTTAAAAATCAGTTGATGAAGTGTAAAAAATGAATCAAACAAGAATTCAATTTTTAAGAAGAGAGCTTTAGGGCCAGACTCATCATTCAATATAATTTTATTCTTAATTAATATTTTCTAATTAATTTACTTAGTTGAATTGTTTTTTATGTACTGAATTTAGGTGTTCGGGTTCGGCTTCAAGAATGGAATGGAAGGCCACTCTGCCAGTTGGAAGTTGCGGGCACAAAGAAAAATTCAAAAAAATTTAAAAAAAGGACAATCGGATAAATTATTTCTCTAATAAAATATTCTTATAGAAAATAAAAATATTCTAATAAGTTATATATTTTTTGAGATTTACAGTAATTTATAAAAAAATTGTGATTACCCGTCTGTTAATATTTATTTAGTATAAAAGTATTTTGATTTATACGATAGGTTTGGAAGAGGTCGGTTAGTACTCGAAATTTATCAAATTAAATTTAGTATAGATGTTGCATTTAAATATAATAAAAAATATGTAAAAACTTGGCGCAGAAATAAAATGAATATTATAAAATGTAATTTCTTCATTTAAATGGTATGCGGGGATAAAAAATACTTTATATTAGGGGATTACACCGTAGTAGAGTAGGCCTACTAAGGCGGGTACAAGGGGAGGGGACAAAGGGGGTAATTAGCCCCTCGAGATTTAAAAAAAAAAAAAAATTTGAAAATTAAATTTTATTTTTAATATAGAATATTAAAAAATAATAGGCTACTTAAAAATTTGATTTGTATATACGGTATATTTTGAGTTTCTCTTAAAAATAAATAAACCCGTGGCCCCTAGCAGAATAGCAGAATAGGCAAGCACTGTGCTATGGCCCAAGAGCAAAAAAAAATTACTTCCACCCCAGAGAAACTTCTCTGAATTCTTTAGTATTGGAAGTTTTTTTATATAATATAGCTGGTTAATTGATGTAGTATCCTGAATCCCCCCCCTTGAGGTCTATTCAATAAGCGATAAAGATTTCGCTTCCCATCAAGCGACAAAAACTGTCAATTGAAATAAATAGTAAGCTTAACTAAATGGCCTTAGATGCCGTAAAAGACTAAAAGAAATTTAAAAATATATAGTATATTATTAGCTATTTTCCTTAGTGTGTTCAAATTTAAGAGAAAGTGTTGGAAATTTTTTATACTTTAAGTTATAAAAAAGTTCAGACCTATAGATTTTAAGTTTTGTTTTTTTATAATTCATTTTTCCATAAGCAAAAATTTTTAAGCGAGAATAATCGTTTTGCATTTGTCTCTGGGAAGTGGAAATTAATTTAAATTTTAAATAGAGAGACGAACATATTGGTAAAGAAAGGATGGCTTGATGTGTGTGTTCGCTAGTGGGACAAGGACGGCTGTGTGGGTGCGAGTGAGACAGAATGACTCGAGTCTGACAGTGATTAATGAGCGCCGCGCATGTGTGCGAGATTCTCTCTCTCTCTCTCTCTCTCTCTCTCTCTCTCTATGAGAGAGAGAGAGAGAGAGAGACACGGCCCGGGTCGTGTAGGAAGGACTTGCTTGGTTCGGGTGCTTTTGCCGAGTGAGTGAGTGAGTGACTCATGCATTGACTGACTATCGTCATTTAAGATTTCAAAGAAAAAAAAAATTTTATTTCATATACGTATATTCAAATTTAATGGAATTTATTCATCAAATTAGAGAAAAATATATTAGGGATAAAAGGGTTTTTATTCAAAAAGGTAATCAATTCAATTAAAATTAAAAAATATTCAATTATTTAAGAGTAGGTGACACTGGCGTCATTTAGGGGGGAGGGCAGGGGGAGCCCTCCCCCCCCAAGGGTTCTGATTTTTATAAAATTCTATATTATTCTTAATAAAATATTCCAAAATATATAAACTATACAAAATTAAACAATTAAATTAAATATATTGTGACCAAATTTGAGTACCAATTTGTAAGTAAATTTTAATTAAAAAAAAAGTTTGCCCCCCCCCCCCAAGAAAAAGTTGAAATGACGCCACTGGTAGGTTAATAAATCGGGGATATTTCTTTTTCTCTCACACTTGTCAGCAGTAAAAAAAAATATCAAATAATCGAATTCCCAAACTTATGCAAGTTACTGATATTTGGTTCTTATATTTTTGATAAACCTCTTATCGTGTTAAATATTTTAACTTTATTGGAAGTACTGGTAGATGGATGATATTAATTACTAGATATTTAGTCTAAATCATAGATAACACTGATCGTCGTTACTCGAGTAAAAATGCTTAAAAATGATCGAGGGATCCACACCCCCGCCCGCACCAGGGACACACACAGTAGATCGAAAGTGACGAGAAGAAAAATGAGTGTCCCTGATGCGGGCGTGTGTATCTCTGTGTGTCCCTGGTGCGGACGTGTATATCCCTCAAACATTCTTAATCATTTTTACTCGGGTAATATCAAAATTTGAAGAAATATTCATATATCCATCATTTTAAATAAACCATAACCAAAAAATAATAAAAAATTTTTTTTACAATTTTATTTAGAATTTTGCTTTTGAGTAAGTAGGCTATGTATTCTTAAATCAGCCCTCACCAAGGAAAATACAGTATACAGAGGCGGATCATAAGAAAGGCGCACTAGGCACTAGCATTTTCAAAAAAAAAAAATTTCAAAATTTTCATCATTTTGTCAATCAAATTCTTTATTCATGACCATGGCTCGGAGTCATTTCTCTCACTATGAATTTAGGTAGTTAATGAAAAAACCAAACACACAAACCCTATATCTACATTTTCACCACTTTCAAAAAAAACAAAAAAAAAAAAAAAGGCTCATATTCGCGCTAATTTATTCTTAAACGTAAATGAAATTTTTGTTTTAAGTCTTTTGGCATCTTATATATTGTACTTTAACGATGCTCATTATTTAGATACGATCTATTGATATTATGGGGTCCAAACACATTTGTTTATATCATTTGGTAGGTCTATCCAAATGATTTAAATAAATATTAATCGGACTACCTGGGATCCGAACCCGCGCCCCGTGGCTTTAAAACTATCAATATTGACCTCTAGCTTATCGGCCCACGAGGGGGGGGGTATTTTCAAATTCAATATTTTTTTAAACGATTTTATTTAATGCCCATTTGTTACTGTCTGTTTGGTCAAAATCTTGTAATATATTTTTAATATTTTTTAAATTATTATTAGAAGTATTACTAAAGAAAAAAAATATCAGTATAATAAAAGATGGTGATTGGAGAATTATACTAATAATATCAATACTTTTTAATGAAATTTTTCAACTCAAAGAAAAAAAAAATTCCATGACAAAGGAAAAAATTCCCCTTGAACTTCAACCAAAAAATTCATGATATTTTAAGTTTAATAAGACCAAAAACTTTGAATGACTATAACAAAAATCTCTTTTGAGCAAATTATTTGGAACCAACGAATATTTTTTTTTTTTATTTCTTCTTGTGGTTCATCAAATGAGAAATTCAAGTCACGATCGCCGCAAGCAGAAAAGTGTTTTTAATACTACGAAAAAAAAAAATAAAAATAAATAATGGACAAACAGACAGACAACTGCAAATGTGAATTCAATTTTAAAATAGTATAATTGTTTTTAGGTGAAAATTATCCCTCTTTTGGTCACCACTAATGTTAAAAGAAATATTCACATACAAAAAAAGTAAAAAAAAAGAGGAAATTGTTAGTCGATGGCAAACTAACCGACATTTTTCGCAAGGAAAGGACTTTTAAGAGTTAAAAAAAAGGGGGGAGGGAGAAATTCATGCATTGGATTTTGTACTCTCTCTTTCTGTCGGTTGTCCCAAGTTACCCCTCCTCGAATCCATCAAGACCCGAACATCTAATTTGTGTGCGAGAGTGAGAGAGTATCTTCAAAAAGGTATATGAAAATCCAATTGGGTGGATTTTTTTTTCCAATTTAAAATCCCATTTTTAACTGTCCATTGGGAGGGTAGTCTTGTGTTTTAGCGGCCGGCCGGCGCATTTACTCATTTATCACCGGTTGGGTCGTGAAGGAGTCGATACCGGGATACCAGGGGGGTTCAAAACCCCCCAAAGGGACCTGTCTATACCCTTGGCATTGTCGTACTTTCTGCAGACGTCCCCCCTCCCTCGCGCAACCCTATACCTGTGTGTGCCAATATTCTCTTAAAGTTCAACAAAGAAAGGGGTTGCTGTATTTTATTTTTCGCCATGATTTATGGCAAGCTCTTTTTCTCTATTTGTTTAAAACATTTTAATTTCATCGAAAAGGCTGTAATTAGCATAAAGTAGTATAATGACTGACTCAAGGGTCTGGATGCAAATGGACAGAAAAAAGAAAAGGATCGCGTGGCGAATTCGAATTTTTTTGACAAGGGTGGAGTCTTTAAGTTCGAATAATTTAGGTATCAATCCAATCAAATATTTAAATATAACTATTAATTCTCCTTAAGTGGTGTTGCTGAAGTTGATTGACTTAAAAAAAAGAAGTTAAATTTTATTAAATACTAGACGCAGCCCCGCCTTCGGCCTGTCCGGGACTCTCACAAACATACACAAAAATTTCATCAAAATCGGTTCAGTCGTTTAGGAGGAGTTCAGTCACATACACACGTACAGAAGAATTATATATATAAAGATAAGATAATAAATTCAAATATTTCCTAATATCAATGACACTCCTTAGTGGATTTCACCTCTATAGCCACGTTTGGCACATACAATTAGAACGATTGAAAACAACCATGTTGCTCGCAAGGGCGGATCCAGAGGTGTTTCTGGGAGGGGGGGGTAATCTGGTGTGACTCTTCGTACAGCACACTATTTTTTTTTAATTTCGGTAATTTAAAGGCGCATTCTGTACTTGTTTGCCAGAATATAAAGACAAATCAAATTTTTAAGTATTTATTTTTAAAATTTTACATTAAAAATAAATTTTTTTTCAAAAAAAAAAATAGTTTTTTCAAATCTCGGGGGGGGGAATTACACCCTTTACCCCCCCCCCCCCCCTTGTATCCGCCCTTGGTTGCTCGACAGTGCAATTAGTTCTCCGAAATATGTGCCAATTATCATGATATATTTAATAAAATTTAGCGTCTTCTTTTTTCCTAAGTAGAACTATTAATAATGGAGATCCATGGGTTTAAAGGGAACAGGTTAAAATAATTTTATGATTAACAAATTTTGGCGAAAAAATTGAAAATTGACTTTTGAAAGCATCGTTCTTCTTTGGTCTCGAAATTTGTTTTCATAATTTTTTATACTTATTGATTTTAATATTTATTAATTCAAATATACTAAAAAAAAAAGTTGGCACTGCCGTAAGTTGTTCTATAGAACAGTACTTCTTAAACTTTTTGATATCGCGAGTCTTCTGTGATTCACTTCGATAAAGCACTACCCCGATAAATTATTTTATCATTCTTAAGTAAAGTGGATTTTATCATTCTTAAGTAAAGGATTTTATCATTCTTAAGTAAAGTGGATATGGGAGAAATAAACAATTTGTTAATTCTTTTGGTCGACGTTTCGGACGCCAATCTCGTCATTCTTCGGAACCAATGGTGGTTAAGATATACACGTGGGTGTATCGTGTGTGACATACAATAAAAATTTTACAATAGCATTTATTCACTGATCCCCAAATGAAATGAAAATTAATTATGGTTCGTTTATACAAAAAAGTTTGCCGACCCCTTGTCTAGAGAGTACAAATCTGCAGATCATTGATTCGATGCCTTCTTGTTTCGGGTATTTGAGTTAATAATATGTTTTAATACATTTGTCTTAAAGACCTTCTTTCTCTGTTTATTATTTTTTGATTTTTATCTTAGAGGTCAATTTCAAAATATACGTCATGATAATTACATTTTTCTCTTAAACCATTCATTGTTATCTTGTTTCTATCATAGAGAAAAAAAAATTTGAATTTTCTATATTATTATTATTATTTTTTTTTCTTTGTTCAAGTTGTTATCAAACGCAACTAGAGTATATAACACAACATATGGTGGATTATAACAACCTAAAAATAGTTTATTATTATTATTTTTTATTCAAATGTCATGTTCGTATAAAGAGGGTGGTGCGCGTGCAGATAAACGTCTAATTCCGTGTCGGGGCCGATTTGTCTCGTGCAAGTTTCATATCGACGATAGCCGAAATGGGTGTCTCTATGTCTGTCGCTTTATCAATATTAACTCGGCTATGTTTTTTTTATTTTTATTTTTTCTCTCCATTTTTGAAAAAAAAAAGACTCCGCCCAATCAAATGGGAGTGAGTGATCGGCTCAAAAGACGATTCGATTGGCCCCGAACTCAGACACGCAATTACCGAGAAAGAGAGAGACTCCCTCCAGTAAATTACGAGTACCTGGGATAACACTCTACATGTATAGACCTATCTATAGCATACAACTCACGAAAGAAAAAGAAGCGATGATTTGCCCCAGGCATCAAGGAAAAATTATTCTTAGATTGAAAAAATAATAGCTACCTACTATCCGTAGCAAAAAAATTAAGAGTCTGTTCATTCATTAATATTTTAATAATGAATTTAAAAAATAAAAGTAAGATATAACAATTAATTATTAACATTAATTGGACCCTGTTATGCAATAGTGTGTCAATGCTATAATTAATAGTATTTTTATGAAATATGTCCTAAAAAAATTTATATTTAATGTTACTTGCAAAATTGACAAAAAAAATTATATATAATTTAATCAAAACAAAAACTGTTAATTTTCTCAAAACTCGGTAGGTGGCGCTTGACACACTAATGCGTAACAGGGTCCAATTATCTAGATGTTTTTTGTGTATAATTTTTGCTGGTGGATAGAGTGATTGAATCTCCGTAACTTCGCCCTATCTATGTGTCCTTTGCACCATATCCATGGACACTCGACCAAAAAAATTTTACTCACATTAAAATATGGAAAAAGTCAAAAAATTTAAAGTATAAAATGTCAATTCATTTAGTAGGCTATTAATATCTAATTCCAATGAAAAAGTCTTGAAAACCATATCAAGTCAATGTTGATAGCTGTAGATATGTTCTTCGCCCATAGAAAAACGAAGGAAAAATTATACAACCGAGTCTGTCTCAGGTAGCCAGAGCTCCTGCCCAATAATGGCCTTGTTGTATTTTTGTCTATTTAATTAATTTGATTAATATGGGTATAGATGTAATTTTTTATGATAGCCTGGGAGTGTCGCCTGAAAAGTAAATTTTTTAATTAAGAATTTAATAAAAAAATGTTTAAATAAGATTCAAATTAAAAAAAAAATACTTCTCTTTTTAAACCAATCTTATATTTCGAAGGGTCTTCTTCATCAGAGGTTTAACTAAACATATGAAAAAACGTTTTAATTTTTTAACAAAATGACTTAAGTGATAAATCGTTTTTATGTAGGCCTACAGTTTTTAATTTTCAACTAAATTTTGTAAATAAAAAGGATTTATCTTTTAAAAAAAATCAAAACCAGACTTTTCTCACTCACACACATATTCACACAGTCTTTTCGGCAACTCAGGCCATATAAGACTTTGGCGATATCCGTTTTTGATTAATATACATATTGGGGGTCCAGGCATTCTTATTTAAGCCATTTGGTATCCAAATGGCTTAAATAAATCGGAGTGCCTGGAGTCCGAACCCGCGACTTTTGGTTAGCACGCTAACCCCTACACCAAGCCCGTGGGCTAAATTTAATTTAAAGAGAGAAACAAATAAAGAAAATATAATTTTATTTATTACTATTCAGGTATTCGGATTCCTATTTTATTCCAAACACCGAAATTTTCACACCCTCCGCCATTCATTTGTTTTTCGGCATTGTAGTCTTATAGAAATAATAATAAATTATGTAATTAAATTGACGAGGACGATAGTTATTTAAATTAATTAGTAGTAAATTATTTATCGTTCAAGGCAAGAAGGGAACTAACTTACCGCTCATCTATGAAGCCAGAGCAGTGAGTATTTATTTTTTAATGACCAAAATTTTTAAAAACAGGACCTACTCTAGATTCATTTAATAAAATGTCAAATTTAAATGATTTTATTCTAAATTTATGTAAATTTATTATACGGATCCGTAGGCATTTGGAATACAATAAATCAATATTTCTTTCAAAGTCTGTTTTGAATAATTAAATATAACATGCAGGAGAAAAAAAAAAAAACTTTAATTGATTTTTTATTATTATTTACAGTGACGTTTTCAACGGGAGACTTAATCAAAAGATATTATCTATTCGAAACGTCATTAAGAATCAATTCATGAAATAAAAACTTAATTATTCATTTTAATAATCGTAACTTTGAAGTTGTATATTGAGAAAGGGTTTCGAAACCAGAGGCCTTTTTTTAATGATTATTTATATAAAGAAGACTTTATGATTTATTCTAAATATTTGTTTCGTAGAATTTAAAGCCTATTGCAGAAAATTAAGAAAAAAAAAATTTTATTATTATTTGCTTCTTATGTTTCTTGCAAACTTCAAGTAATTTTTCAAGACTACTAATTTTTTACTAGCTCATGTCTTGTGGCTCAGAGAGAAGACATTAACTAATTAGTAAATTGGAAACGTCAGCAACGAAAATAAAAATTAACTAGCTCCTCTCATCACTACTACTTAAATTTATTTATTTTTATCGATTTTTTTTTTTACATAAAAATTCAAAAAAAAAAAAAATAGATTTTTTTGAACTTGTAATCATATTGAATATTTTTTGTCTTTATTAGAAGAGTAGCCAGTATCTTCGCTTTTAGGGGTGCAGTGGTAAAGTATTAAAATAACTGCACAAGAAAAATACATTTTTGAGCCCACCTGAAAACGAAGATTCTAGCAAGATATTGTTTAGGAAATACTATGTGTGAAATAGATGCTAAACTTCTGGATTGATAGATCTAAGGTAGAAAAGGATAGAAGATAAAACTGCAGCCAGAAGACATAAATAGGCCTAAGTGATTTTTTTTATTCAAAATATGTCAAAATGTATTCAGAAATTGACTAAAAATGTAAATAAATAAAAGTATGATTATTCTTTCCTTTATTCAACTCCATCAATAGCAAATTTTTCAGATTAGATTATTTTAATGTAATTATAAGATGATACATACAATTTTTTTCAACAATCGTAATTTTTGACAAATAATTATTTTGTTCTGCATATTATGATAATTAGTAAAAGTAATTAAATTTTCATCTAATTATAGATAAATAAATAGTCTAAACACTAAGTTAAGTTTCAAAAGGTTTTAATTTTTATTTTTTAGCAGCTTCAAAAGGTTTTAATTTTTATTTTTAGCAGCTAAAAATAAAACCTTTTGAAACTTAACCTAGTGTTAGACTATTTATTTATCTCGGATTATATTAGTGAAAGTAATTTTTTTTTAACGTCGCGTCGGACCAAAATGCTTTATGGTCCTCGTAACGTACAGTGCGCACCACAATTAAATTCCCATCTGTGAGCTAGAGCCTTGAGTATATGGTATAGTTATGCTATATATCCCGAAGAGAAAAATAAAATCTAGTACAGATGATTTTATTTTACCTTTTCTGTCATTAAAATTATTTCACTATATAGCATAACTATACCATATACTCAAGGCTCTAGTTCATCACAGGCCGGGATTTAATTGTGGCGCTCACTGTACAACGCTAATATAATAATTTTAAATTCTAATATCTAAAAATATGAAAATTTCTTTGAACCAATGAGTTTGTTTTAAAACAACTTCCAAAGACAAGGTCAAAGACCCCTCTATATAAATTAAACATCTCTGAATAATGAGAATGAAGTTCATTCTCTAAAAGAGAAACAACCAAAAAACTCAAAGTCAGAATTTTATTTTTCTCTGCTGTTGGTACTTTTTTATGACTATTTACTTCTTCGTTATTATTTGTATAAACGGGAAACGTTTCTTTTATAAATGACTCTCATTTCTGGGCCAAGATTCATCCTGCCGAAAAAATCTTACTAACTAATATTATTCAGCAATTTATTTATTTAATAAAAAAAAAAAAAGAAAAAAGTCATAGAGAAGTTGTTTGAAGCTCTAGAACGGATATAAGTGTAGTAGGGCCGGGAGCAAGTTGCTGAGTCTTCTGAAAGAGAAAAAGAGAGAGAGAGAGAGAGGGGCCCAGGTACCATTTGGATAATTACAGGTTGGTGGGCGCCCATCTGTCCCGAGTGCAGCAACGTGTTATTAGAGCGGCGGCGGCGGCCATCGCGATGGCGATGGCGTCTACACGCAACAGCGACCGCAACGCCCACAGCACCACCAATCGCGACAGCCCTTTTGCCTCCTGCCCTTTTCCTTTTTCATTTTTTTTTTTTTTTTTTTTTTTAATATGTCAAACTACACATGTGCAATATATAGTAGATTTCCTAGTCTGATTAGGTTCTAATTAAAAAATAAACCTTCTCAAAAGCACAAGACGAAAAACATCATTCACTGTCAGCTTCCTCTCTTCTAAAAAAAAAAAAAAATTGCCCTATTTATTTTTTTTTTAAATTATGTGGCTATCATTTTAATATGGATAGTAATTTTTTTACCGTAAGAAGAAATGACAAATAAAAAAAAAAAAATACAGGATTAATAATAAGCATTTCATGAACTTGAAAGAACTATTTAAAAAAAAAAAAAAAAAATATGCTTATATATATTTGTTCGTCCCTTTCTTTCAAACTGCAAGGCTTCTATATTTTTTTTTTTTTCAGTTTTGCATTAGATTTTTACTAAAATTTAATTAAAAAATAAAAAATCATTCTCGAAAGAGGAAAAATTTATTATATCTGAGAGCGTCCTCCGACCAACTAAACTTTCAGACTAATAAATTAAGACTATTTCGATTATCGGTTCAATGAAGAAAAGAAACGGCTCTGGCATAGGGGTAGCCACTGGGGGGGGGGATTTGGGGGTTCAAATCCCCCCCCCCTGGGACCACAACCATAACTAGATTTTTAAGGTTTATAGTACAAAAAATTTAATAATTTGCGCTAGCAATTTTGAAATTGAATTGTATTTTAAAAAAGAAACGTACAGGTGTTGGACAAAATAATAAGAACACCGGACATTAGACAATATTTATTTATTAATAATGTGTTGAGCCACCATTTGCTTGTAGAAATTTTTACAGGTTATTTGGGGGCACTCTAGGATGTCTATTTTAAGTTTTAAACCTCGAGGTCCCTGTTCTAACTTGGGAGGAGGGTAGGGAAGGGGAGCAAAAACCTCAATTTTCTTTTCTTTACATCTCCTAAACTAATTTTGTGCACCAAAATATATTACAAAGTTGTAGAGCATACAATTTGGTTGATAAATCGAATTTGTAAACCCAATATTAACCGAGATACTGCAGAACGAATTTTCTATTTGTTTTACATCAAGTAACTTTGTCTAACTTATCCGTAGCTCGGTTAATAGTAGTATAGTACTATGGTGTACTAAATATGCTTAGTTTTAGAGATATAAAACAAAATAAAAACTGAAAAAAATCCTAAAATTTTGAGGTTTTTGTGACCCTTGTGACCCCCCCTCCTCGCCGCCCCCAAGTTAGCACAGAGTCCTAGAGGTCGAAAACTTAGAATATACATCCTAGAGTATCCCAAAATAACCTGTAAAAATTTCTACAAACAAATGATGGCTCAACACATTATTAATAAATAAATATTGTTTATAAGTCCGGTGTTCATATTATTTTTTCTATCCCCGGTGTTTTTTCTCTAGAATTACTAATTTTATTAGCAGTAGATTAGTTGAATCTTACTAATCATGTAATTACTGTGGGAAAGGGAGTGGAAGAGAAAAATTCTGTCTTGAACCCCCCCATCAAAAATTTTCGGCTATATGGTAAGAGAAAGTAAAAATATACACACCGACTAGATATGACCTACATACACCTGTCCTTTATTAATTTACAAACGCTCCTGAGGATTTGAAAAAATAAATGCTCAGTCTTTTTAGTGAATTATTTTAATTAGATTACTGATGATTTCACTCGTCAAAGTCATGCAATCAAATTATTAGATCAGCTCTAACAATGTTCTGATGATGTCAGGGAAACGGTTTAAATTGGAAAATATTAAGTGTATGAATAAAATAAAAGTTCACTTTAAAAATTCTAGATTTAAGTATAAGTTAATATTTTGCCAAAGAAAAAAATATAGTTTCTGTAAAATAAAAAAGAAATTAAGGCTATTATTTTCAACAGCAGAACAGAAGTGCTGACTCAGCAAAGTTGAGCTGTAAAGGTAGATTTATATAAAATTTTATAA
>JAKCPI010028416.1:0-107012 GCA_023213315.1 Euborellia annulipes | reverse complement strand
AATAAATATCCATCCATTAATTTCTCTATACCGAAAGTTCGCACTCCCTTGTGGCATATTCGGAGATCATTTTAAAAACGGGAGAGTGTTCTCCCGCTTTTGTTCTTACAAATCCGAGATAAAAGAGGGAGCCGGACCTGAGGGAAAACGCTGGGACTCTAAAGCCAATTTTGGCTAGTAACTCACCACAGTCCCAGCGATCACCCAGCAGGTCACAGAAATTTCTAAAAATGAAATCCCCCTCTCCTCTCGAATAGACTTTTGATCTCGAATATTTCCAATAGCTGATTGTAACTGATATGCGTAGCGGGCAGGGCGAACTTTCGGTAGAACATATAATTGAGAAATTTCTTCTGCACTCTTTCAATAGCATTGATTTGAGAGGCATAAATAGGGTTCCATATCAAAGGAGCATACTCTAATTGGGACCTTACAAGTGAAAAGTACAGAGTTTTCATGGTCTTTAAATTGTTAAAATTTTTTGAATTTCTTTTAATGAAACCCAAAAGTCTGAAGGCTTTATTAACTATAGAGGCAACATGCTCGACAAAAGATAGCTTTGAATCAAAAATGATTCCTAAATCCCTGATCGAGTCCACTCTTTTTATCAAAAAATTGTCAATGTAATAGTTATGTTGTAAAGATATTTTTTTCTTTGTAAAAGTACACATTGAACATTTTTCTATATTCAGTGGTAGTAAATTTTCTTTACACCAAAGTTGAATACATTGCAAAGTGTCTTGCAGATTTAAACAGTCATTGGTGTTAGAGATTTTAGAAAAAATTTTTAAGTCATCTGCATAAAGCAGAAAATTAGATTCTTTAATAGCATTGACAATGTCATTAATAAATATGATGAAGAGTAGAGGCCCAAGTTTAGACCCCTGGGGGACTCCAGAGTGGGCTACAAACTCAAATGAAATTTCATCCTTATATCGAACATATTGCCTTCTCTGACATAGGTAAGAGCTTATAAGATCACATAAAGAATCACCAATTCCATAATTTTTAAGTTTAACACACAACAATAAGTGATTAACAGAGTCAAAGGCCTTTGAAAAATCCAAATAAATGCAGTCAAACTGATTGTTACTATCCAAGCAATTTGTTGCATATTCAGTGAATAAGGATAGATTGGTCAAAACGGATCTTTTAGGAATAAATCCGTGTTGAGATTCCGTCAGATACTTGGACATAAAGTGCATCAAGTATTTATAGATTATGCTCTCAAATATTTTAGCAAAGGGAGAGAGAAGAGCTATAGGTCTATAATTAGACACAAACTTTCTTTCGCCCTTTTTGTAAATAGGAATAATGGTGGTGAGTTTCCAAAGATCGGGAAATGTTTTAGTTTTAAGTGACAAGTTATAAAGAAAATGCAGAGGGTTTACAAGGACATCAGAGCAACCCTTTACAATATATGCAGGAACTCCATCATGGCCAACTGATTTCTTAGGTTTTAAATTACATATAGCACTGATTACATCTTGGAAAGAAATTTCATTTATATTTAACACATCGCTAAAATTATTGAGTTTGTCAAAGGAGGAATTTATTTTGAAATTGTTATTATTGTTATATACAGAAAGAAAGTAATTCGCAAAAGAGTCACAAATTAATTTAGTGTTGGTCGTATCAACACCATAAATTTTAAAATTATCACTCCCAGACTTGGAAGATTTTTTGTGATTTATGTAATTCCAAAAAACATTTGGGTTTGCGTTTATACTTCCTTCAATTCTGGATATGTAATTTTTATATAAAATTTTATTATAACGGTGAATTTCAGTTCTTAGTCTCTCAAAAGCAAATCTATCACTAATATTCCTCCTCCGTCTGAGTCGTTTTCTAATTTTAGTTTTATTTTTAATCATGATGATTAATTTTTTATTATACCAGGGGGGGATAAGATGTTGTATGTATTCGTTTAAGTGGAAAACAGTTTTTAAAAACATTATTTAGTATTTTATAAAAAAGATCAAGGCCCTTATTTACATCTGTTATCGAGTAGAGTACCGACCAATTTATTTTAGAGAGAGAAAGATATAATAACTTAAAATTACCTTTTTTAAAATTAAACATATTAGAATTGGTCGTTTGGAAGATTTTCTTTTTATTATTAATAATATGCACATTGTTGACAAATATATCTAGTGGGGGGTGATAAGGATCAATTTTTGACAGGGGTGAGATATTTCTTACAACTTCTAAATCCTTACAATTCGAAAGAACAAGATCAAGAGTCTTATCAGAGTTATTCAAAACGTTGTTTAACGAAAAAAGGCCATTATATGCAATAATTGATTTTAGGGATTGACACTTGTTACACACCAAATGTTTATCACTACCATAAAAATCGAGATTAAAATCACCCACAACAATGATTTTTGAATTTTCTTCAAAGTTAAAGTGTTCAAGGTTGTTGAAGAACTTATCGTAGTCTTCCTGTGGTGAGTTAGGCTGGAAGTACACAGTCGATATGTAAAGAACAGAGCTTTTGCAGTTCTTTACTTTAACCCAGACGGAGTTGGGGCATTCAAGCAGAGTGACTCTCTCAGCAACGTAGTCCCATTGGGATGAATTAACGGCTATTAATACACCTCCTCCTCTCTCCTTTTTGGAAAGATGTGGATCCCGATCAGTTCTAAAGACAGAGTACGACTCAGGTAATATTTCTGAATTTTGAAAGTTAGAGTTTAGCCATGTCTCAGTTAAACAGACTATTCTGGGGCGTTCTTCTTGGCACCGTAGTAAAAACTCTTCGCATTTGGTTCGCAGGCCTCTGACATTCTGATAGTAAATATACAATCTGTTAGATTTAGGCATAGCACTTTTAATAGATGAATTTGGATTATTATGAAGATCTATTTCAGTTCTTTTCACATTGAGGTGGCCTCCTGAGGGGGCCGCTGATCGTTTTTTGGGTCCCCGACCATTAACTTTCCCATAAACGGTTTGATAAGTATTCCCTCTGGCCAAGTTTCTTCGTGATGAACCTTGCCAAAGTCTTCACTGTCAATAGAAATGTGAAAAGACGCATAAGTTTTAAATTTAGTTCTTAATTTGGTGCATTTAGCAAATTTCAGCTTTAACTCGTTTTTTAGAAAATTCTCCAAATCTTGATGAGAGGTGTCAGGAGCCAATCTCTATACAAAGAGTTCCTTCCTTCTAAAAGTCCGCACTGCCTTCAATGCGTCCGATTTAAGGCATCCTTGAAGAGGGGGAACTGGCTTATTCCTCCCCTTCTTGTAAGAGACAGTAGTAAATCCTTCTTCATCCAGATTCCGAATCTGTTTTTGACCAGACTCTTCAGATGTTTTGGGACTCACCATCTCACTATTCTGTGAGGGAGCTGTTGGAATAGCTGAACTAGAATCAATTTTAGATGGGTGTTGAATAGATTTCTTATTTCCTGTTGCCTGAATGGCCCCTGAATACGAAAGAACACTCTGCATAGGATGTTCCCTCTCAGCCACTTTCTTAGATGGAGACTGAGGTAAATTGTTAGTGTAATGAGGTGAAGTGAGTCCCTTTTTCAAAAGGACAATTTCCTGCTTCATATCATTATTTTCTGCTCTCAGGTGTTCGATACAGAGATTTTACAATTTTAAGTATTTCTAAAATATTTTGTTCACTATTTGATTCATTATTTCCTATAGCCGAAGATGAAGTTTCTTCGGAGTGAAAGGTCTTATTAAATGAGTCGCAATCCTTACACATAAAGCCGATACCATGCTTATTATCATCGTCAGATTTTAAAATGATTCCTTTGTTAATAAGCACATTCTCATTAAATTTTTTAGTGCAGTGTAAATGAATTTTCAATTGACACATGCCTTTACAGAAAAGTACTGCTTGAAAATTGTAAAAAAAAGCATCGCAAAGTTGACAAGTTTGAGACATTTTTCACTATATATATAGTAATAATAATATATATAAGGAAGAGGTAAAGGTGCGCTTCACGCTAGACGAGGCCGATCGCAAGCGACTTGAGTGGTAATGGGACGGCCTTGGAAAGGATTAAATTATTTGAAAAAGAAAAAAAATATTACTATACTCATATAAATGCAAATATTAATAGATATTAATAATAATAAATCCGATTAGGGATTACTATTTTTATGCAATGAGAGAAAAAAAGAATAAAATATAAAAAGAGTGACTTATCTCTCACAAAAAGGGCAGAATTCACCAATCTCCCAGCGATTAAGTCGAAGAGCGGTGACGGAGATATATTCACCAGCAAAAGAGAAGTTGAAAGACACAAAAATCAAACAGATCCGCCGCAAATATCCAGAGAAAAAAAAGCAAAGATCCAGGAGCCATTCAAAACACGACTACACTCATTAAGAGCTCAAATATTTAACGCAAAAATAAGATGAAAATCAATAAGAATCTGCAGGACCAAATTTGTATGTAGAATATATTAAAAACATATTCCTGGGTCGCGCACGGGACCAAAAAAGATTCGTCCTGGCAGTACCCACAAAAGTACTGTTCGGGTCGCAAGGGGCCATAGACAGGATCTAAACGGGACACCTTATGTACGCATGCAATGTTGGAAGAGGTCCATAAAATGTACCTACATCGTAGGTCCTGCAACCCAAAATGTATCTGCATAAGACGCACGACAGGTCGCGGTGGGACATAGGATGTACATACATAAGACGAATGTGTGCTATCTGGGCGGGCTTTAATTTCAATTGAATTTGTTACCAATCAATTTAAATAAATAGGAAAGGGGTCTAAATGGCCTTAGATGCCCACAAAGTCCTTAAATAAAAAAATAAAAAAAAACAACCGCCCCCCGACAAAATTGCATTAATCCGCCACTGGTCGGACCCTATTAAAAAATGTGCTAAAAAAAATATATATTTCGTTATTCTTTTTTTGTTTGCGTTAGATTGTATTAATAAATTAAAAAAAATTTTGTTTGATTTATTTTTAAAAAATCTGGTGTGACTGGCGCACAGCACACAACTTTCTCTTACCTTCGGTAATCGAAAGTTGTGTACTGTGCTTGTCACACCAGATTTTTTGTGTCGACATATATTTAGTTCCCGACAGTACGGAACATTTGAATTCAGATGTAAAATTTATAAGTATGGGAAAATATTTATATTTTGTTACCATGGCAACCATTTCTCCTATCTTCCCTATGAAATACAAGAGTAAAGTGGTCTTCAGAAGATTTCAATCGCAAAATGAGAATATACATTTTATAGAGAATCTAAAAAATAATTGATTTTTGAATTTTAAAAAAAATCGTTGGAGCAAATTTTGAGAAAATCGAAAAAAACTGAAAAAGTACATCAGTAAAGTACTCTTTGGCCGATTTTGATTAAAAGCTTATTTTTCCGGTCCCGGGGGGTGTTTAAGTTAAATATAGAATTTCAACCTCGTAGCTCAATTCCTTCATGCTTAAAATTGAACACAGACACACACACAGACACACACACACACACACACACACAGACAGACCATGTCGAGAAAACCACTTTTTTGGATTCAGGGGACCTTAAAACGTGAAGATCCATCAAAATCTCGACATCGAATTTTTTGACATGAATCCAATACTTTCTCTCTATATATATATTACATATATACATAGGTAAGAGAAAGTAAAAAATGGGAGTGGCGTAAATATTTTTAATTGAAGCGTGGTAACAGAAAGTTTGGAAAGCACTGCTCTATATATTCACATATATAGAGGTAAGAGAAAGTAAAGAAAAGAAATTTGTTCCATTTTCCTCCATCTTTTTTTTTTTTATTATCACGAGAAAATAATACCTCTTCTATGAGTGTGTGTGTCGATCGGCCTTTTTCCAAGGGCGTGGTGCCTTCAAGTCCTTCGACAAGGAATTTATTGGATCCCTCGGGAATTCATTACGATGCCTGCTTGCCTGCCCCTGGCTGCTTGCATCTCTCCCCCTTTCCCCTCCCCCCCCCTCCATTCCCCTTTTCAAGCTAAAAATTTTAAACCCGCTACATTTTTAACTCCACTCCCCCCCCACTCCCCCCCCCCCCTTCATTTTCAAATTCACATTTTATTATTATAATTTTTATATTTAGTAGTATCAGTATAAAAATGAGTGGTCTTAAATAAAGGTGACGCACCTTTCACCTAGTTATTTTTTTTTTTTTACTTTCTCTTACCCTATTTAAGTTATAAGTAAATTATACGTAAATTTTATAAGAAAATTTTTTCTATTAGTAAAAAAAAATCAGAGTGGAAAAGTTAACAAACTGGTGGAGCCATCTTTTGACCGATCATGTAACTATTATTCTTTTTTTTTCTTCTATAACAAAAAATTTTTGATTATTTTGGTGAGTCATAAAAAAAAAAAATTAATTCTATTTCAAGTCCAAGTCTAAGGCCGGTATTCATAATCGAGACTTATTGAACAAGTCAGACTAAAGTAATTGCTTAAGTTCACTTTCGATTCATAGTCACAAACAAGCAATCCTTTGAGTCAGTGCAAACAAGCAGCACCTGGGGGAGACTTGACAAAGTAAAGACTTGTTACCTAGGTCACTAACCCTTACTTATTCGATGTTTTCGTTATTCAGAGTTATTTCTTAAGCCAAGACTAGTTTCAAATAAGTTCGTTCGATTTCATAGTTATTTTTCATGCGGACTAGATAGCAAACAAGTCAGAATTT
The DNA here is from genome assembly GCA_023213315.1 of Euborellia annulipes. Taxonomy (NCBI): domain Eukaryota; kingdom Metazoa; phylum Arthropoda; class Insecta; order Dermaptera; family Anisolabididae; genus Euborellia; species Euborellia annulipes. Next base: position 100,349 of record JAKCPI010028416.1, on the reverse strand, counting down.
AACTAGTCAAGTCGAGAGGTGACTTGAGTCTTCGTTTTTGACAGCAGTTGTCAGATTTTAATTTTCAAATTATCATAAAAGTAAAAAATTAAGGTAAGAATTAATTATTAAATTAAATTATTATTAAATAACATTATTATTTATTCAAATTTCCACTTGGAATATAATAATAATAAAAATATATTTTTTTGCAGTTCTATTTTGGAAATTATAGTTTATAAAAAAGAAGAGCATTATTATATTATTATAAAAGGTAAATGAATACTTTGTTTTAAATAACTATTAATTATTTAAATTTACATTTGGAATATAATCTTTAATAATAACTAAAATATTTATTTTAGATGGACTTGCACACACAATTATGATTTAAATTTATATTGTGGAAGTGTTTTTTATGAAGAACTAGTGTTGATAGTTAATAAAATAAAACACGGTAGTTTTTTGGTTGCAGGTCAATTTTCGACTGAACATTCAGTTCAGATGGTTACCCAGACAGCCTGGAATCTTGCATTAATATTGCAGGAATCTTACATTGCAATATTTAACCTTGCAGTGAATATTGCATGAACAATGCAGCAACATTGTTGCAATATTCCTATGTCCGCCTCTTTGTAACTTGCAGGAATATTGTGGCAATACTGAATGGAATATTGTTGCAATATTACAAAAATATTGCAAGTATTGCAGCAATATTACGGGAATATTCCGGCAATATTGCATGGAATATTGTGGCAATATTGCATGGAATATTGTGGAAATATTGCATGGAATATTGTGGCAATATTGCATGGAATATTCCGGCAATATTGCATGGAATATTGTGGCAATATTGCAGGGTAAAAAAAAAACTTGTTCATAGAGGGATTTGAACACGAGACTTTTGCATTTCCAATATTTCCAATGTCTTGATTCCAATATTCGACTCCTTTACTGCCTCGGACGTTTTGCTATATGAAATTTCAACACTTTTTAAGCTACTTAATTCGTATGTAGTACTATTAAATTTTTTTTTAAACAAAAAGTCACTTATAAATTGTAAAAAAATAATAATTTTTAATATTTAAAATTAATTTTTTTTTTTTTTAAATTTTTTAATTTTTTTTTCTTTTTCGGTATCTAAGGCGATTTAGACCCCATCCCTATTTATTTCAAATTATTTGCAGTCAATTCAAATGAAATAAATTTTTCTCGCTGGGGACCAAGCGCGGTCCTAGCCTTACATTTGGAGGGGGGTCACTGTTTTTTTTTTTTTTTTTATAGTATAAATAAATGGGCCTGGACCCCAATAAATATATATTAATCAAATATAAGTATCGTTTAAGTCTTAAATGGCCTAAGTTGCCGAAAAGATTGTGTGAATGGGAGAGTGAGTGGGAAAAAAGTGTGTGTTAAAAAAAAAAGATTTTTTTTTGGGGGGGGGGGGTCACGACCCCCTTGACCCCCCTCTGGGACCGCCCTTGCTGGGGACGGAAAGCGAGTCCTGGACCCCAGGCTCAAGAAGCTAGTGTCTTCTCTCTGAGCCACGGGTCATCACGGGCATTAATTAATTTTTTTTTTTTTTTTTTTTTTTAATTTAAAAAAAAAACATTCACACTTTTTTCTCATTCGCTCCCACTCACACTCACACACACATTCACACAGTCTTTTCGGCAACTCAGGCCATTTAAGACTTTAGACGATAAGCGTTGTAATTAATGTATATATATTGAGGGTTCAGGCATTTCTATTTAAGCCATCTGGTATCCAAATGGCTTAAATAAAATCATCGGACTGCCTGGGTCCGAACCCGCGACGTTTGGCATATGAGGTAGGCACGCTACCTACTATGCCACACCCGGGGGCATTAATTAATTTAATTAATATGAATATTATAAAGTTGATATGATAATTTTAACCCTATATTCACTATTCAATGTTGCCACTTCAATATTGCTGCAATATTCACACTTCAATATTGACTCTGCAATATTGCTGCAATATTCATACTTCAATGTTGTCATTGCAACATTGTGCTGCAATATTGCTTCAATATTCACTCTTCAATGTTGCCACTGTAATATTTCAGGAATATTGCTGCAATATTTACACTTCAATATTGCCACTGCAATATTGTTGAAATATTCATACTTCAATGTTGCCATTGCAACATTGTGCTGCAATATTGCTTCAATATTCACCCTTCAATGTTGCCACTGTAATATTTCCGGAATATTGCAGCAATATTTACACTTCAATATTGCCACTGCAATATTGCTGAAACATTCAGTATTCAATATTGCAACAGCAATATTGATGCAATATTGCAACAATATTCACACTTCAATATTGCAACAGCAATATTGATGCAATATTGCTGCAATATTCACTATTCAATGTTGCCACTGCAATATTGTCGCAATATTCACACTTCAATGTTGCCACAGCAATATTGCTGCAATATTTCTGCAATGTCTTCACTTCAATATTGCGCAGCGAAATTACAGCAATGTTGCTCCAATATTGTCAATATTGTGCAAGGTTGGCAAAATTGCTGCAATATTACTGCAATATTCCAGGCTGTCTGGGTATAAATCATAATCTTCAAGCTTGGAAATCACAATCAAGTTATATTTACTATAATAAATGAATGCTTTCATTTCTTTATAATATAAAAATACATTTTAGTTTTATGATTAACAAAATTTTAAATAAATTAAATTTTCATTGTACATGTAATATTTGTTATTTACCTAAAGAAACCAAAAATCCTTTGTAAAGATATTTAAGAACAATTCTTAGCTTATTTTTTCCAAATGATGTGTCTATATATTTTTTTTTTATTAATAAATATATATTTCTATGTATATTAAGGCCTTATTATAGTTTTTAACCTAAAAAGGTTTTTAATTCAGCTGTCCTTGTTTATTATTTTTTTTTTTTTTTAATTTTTATATTTTTGTAAAAAAATTAATTATTTTTTTTTTAATTTTTATATTTTTGTAAAAAAATTAATTATTTTTAATTAAATGTTTTAATTTATAGTATTTATTTAAATTAATTTCAATTTTTATTATGTTGCCTACTTCACAAAACGTCAAATTATTTTTTCACAATAATATAATATTTCTGTAATATTTTATTCTTTGAAATTTTCGAGTCGCCATATTAGCCGAAGGTTGCCGATTGTATCCGATCGGAGCCGAGAATAGCCGAAGTCGTTGATTTGACGAAGCAATTGGTTTGGCAAACAAGCAATGTTTATTGGAACTCTGACTTCAAAAAGTCTTGCTTGAATAATGTTTATGAAATCATAAGCGAACTAGATCGACTTGTTCAAAAAAGTCTTACTTCATGGAGTCAGACTTAAGCACGAAAACAAGTTTCAATTATGAATACGGCCCTAAATCTAATTTTTAAAAAATACTGTATTTATATGAATATAAATTCACATGGGGGTCCCGCCCACCACTGAATATTGGCATGCACCGTCACTAATAATGAGGAAAAGTACTAGAAAAATTTTAAGAACTAAATGCAAAGGTGTAAAATAAAGTCATCTGGTTCAAATATTACTATAATCTTATCTTATCTTATACTGTTAAATGAGCAAAGTATGTTTGTTTGTAAGCACATCAGTTCTCGAAAACGGCTCTAACGATTCTTTTTTTCAAATTTTAAATATATACTATTTTTGGTAGGAAAATGAAATTGCGCTAGATCTCACCTTTGGGAAAATTCGGATACTAGTACTTTTCTGATGTACTTTTTTAGTTTTTTCTACTTTTTTGGAAATTTTCTTTGACGTTTTGTTTCAAATTTAAAATATTTACTATTTTCCTTAAACAAAACAAATAAGGCTAGGTGTCTTCTTTGAGAAACTTAGAGTACTAGTACTTTACCTAAGTACTTTTTTAGTTTCTTTCAATTTTCTCAAAATTCCCATTGGCGATTTCTTTCAAATTTTAAATATTTGAGAAACTTTGAGTACTAGTACTTTACTGAAGTACTTTTTTAGTTTTTCCAATTTTCTCAAGAAATCGCTCTGATTTATTTCAAATTTTAAGTAGCAATGGAAAATTAAGTTTTGTCTTTGCGATACTTTTTTAGTTTTTTCTCATTTTATCAAAAAAAAAAAAAAAACCCGAGCCCCAGTTCGGTCATCCCGGCACTAATATTGAATCATGAATAATATATGAACCCTGTTATTCAATGGTGTGTCAAAGACCAAATATCGAGTTTTGAGAAAATCAACATTAAAGTTTTTCTGATTTAAATTGTTTTTATTAGATTATATATCATTTTTTTTGTCAATTGTGCAAGTAAATACTGTAATTATGGCAGATATTCATAAATTATCTCTAAAAATATGACTAATTTAGAGAAAAAAATAAAATATAAAAAATTATTTTTACAAAATTCTCTATGTGCGATATATATTTGTAAAAAATGCTTCAAAGTCCCTTGACCCATGATTGAAAAATTCTCTAAGTCCAATTATATTTGCAAAAATGCTTCAAAGTCTCTTTATATTTAATACTAGTAGCATAGAAACTTTTTATCAAAATCACATTCATCAATTTTAAATAGTATTAATATTTTAAAATTAAATAGAAAGTGATAACAAAATTTTCTCATTAATTAATTTCCGAATAAATAGCTTGGAAACAGTAAATCAAAGTTATAATAATGAAATAGACTTAATATTACGGCCACTTCAACCTAACCTAACCTAATATTATTTATTTTGTTGTCTTTTCGAAATCGCACTGATCCTCATCCTCATCTTCATTTTCATTATCAGGAATAATATCAAAAAATCTGGTGTGACTGGCGCACAGCACACAACTTTCTCTTACCTTCGGTAATCGAAAGTTGTGTTCTGTGCTTGTCACACCAGATTTTTTGTGTCGACATGTATTTAGTTTCCGACAGTACGGTACATTCGATTTTCAAGATGTAAAATTTACAAGTACGGGAAAATATTTATATTTTGTTACCATGGCAACCATTTCTCCTATCTTTTCTATGGAGTACAAGAGTAAAGTGGTCTTCAGAAGATTTCAATCACAAAATGAGAATATACATTTTAAAGAGAATCTAAAAAATAATTGATTTTTGAATTTTAAAAAAAATCGTTGGAGCAAATTTAGAGAAAATCGAAAAAAACTGAAAAAGTGCATCAGTAAAGTACTAGTACTCTTTGGTCGATTTTGTTCAAAAGCTTCGTGTCACGTCCCATGGGGGTGCCTAACTTAAATATAAAATTTCAACCTCCTAGCTCTTTTCGTTCTTGAGATATTTTGTTCACAGACACACACACACACAGACACACAGACACACAGACAGACAGACCATGTCGCGAAAACCACTTTTTTGGATTCAGGGGACCTCAAAACGTGAAGATCTATCAAAATCTCGACATCGAATTTTTGACATGAATCCAATACTTTCTCTCTCTATATATATTAACATATATATAGAGGTAAGAGAAAGTAAAAATTAAATTTTGAAGTCTACGAATTCAGAGAAAATTTTCTCATTTTTCAAAAAAAAAAAAAAAATGATTTTTGTTTATTTAAGGGAAAAAAATATATATAATATTATTTGGTAAATAACTTTTTATTGGTTGTTAAAATCGCACTGGTTAAAACTCAATTAAACGATATTAATTTATTGTTAATTGGAAAATTATATATATATATATATATATATATATATATAGTTCATAGAAAAAGATAGAAAACATTATAGAATTAGGCTAAAAGAAAGTAAAAAATGAATTATTGATAATTTTTGTAGGTTATGAAATACTTGTATTAAATTTCAACAAATGGAATATAGTAATAGTGTATTGAATATATAAATTTGAAATAAATAAAATTAATATTTTCTTGAGTTTATATTAAATACCTCTAAACAATAGCGATGCCGGTGTTCATAATTGAAAATACTTAGGGCATAAACGCAACAATATATCTCAAGCGTATAGTTGTTTACGATGTCTTGCACTTGACGCATAAATGAAAAATTGTTCTTTTCAAATTAAGTATTACGAAACAACATGTTAAGTACATAAATCATTATTGAAAAATGTAAAATCCTGCATTGAAATATTGTAAAAATAATTTTATGCTTTTACATTAAAAATAAATTTTTTTAGGACATATTTCATAAAAAAATACTATTAATTAAAGCATTTGAAACAATATTCCATGCTTAACTCAATTTTGAATTTTTTGGTCTTTGACACACCATTGAATAACAGGGTTCATATAATAGCTAGGTAAAGGACAGTGACGTCATTTCAGTTTTTGCTTGAAGGGGGGGACAAAAATTTATTTTACTTCCTGTGCTGCTTAATTTATATTCTTTTAAACATAATATACCTCTATGTAGGGGCTAAGCTCTGGGACACTTAGGAAAATAAACCTTTTAAATGCAAATGTGGATTATTATTATTTTTTTTTTCTTTGATAAAAATCTTATAGAAATCACATTTAATTAACGTTATTTCCCCGCCTTGGCAAAAACTTTTTTTCTAAAATTGATTTCGATCAAATAATCAATTCTCCTTTTTTTTCTCTCTCGCTCATTCATTCAATGCAAGTTGTTAAAATAAACGATTATAATCGCTTATCAAAACTTTTGCCGTTTTATTTTTTTTAACGAATATATATATAGTGAAAAAAAAAAAGGGAAGAAGAGATGAAGTCAATCACATAGTTAAGGCCTCTAAAATAGAATAGAAGGATCTACAGCAGTAGAAGAGAGAGAGAAAGTGGATTAAAATCCCATGGAGCTGTTCGTTAACAATGGAGCCATTTTTTTTTTTTTTTTTTTCGTTTATTCAATTAAAATGGGATTCAAAGTGACAACGAATTGCCTTTTTTTTTTTTTTTTTTTTTTTATTAAATAATATTATTTCAGTATCAGTGTGATGAACACAGCATAGAACTTTCTCTTACCTTCGGTAATCGAAAGTTGTGTTCTGTGCTTGTCTTACCAGTCGAGATATATTTAGTTTCCGACGATATATTAGTATTCAAGATGATAAGTATGGGAAAATATTTTGTTACCATTTCTCCTATCTTCCCTATGAAATACAAGAGTAAAGTGGTCTTCAGAAGATTTCAATTGCGAAATGAGAATATACATTTTAAAGAGCATCTAAAAAATAAATGATTTATGAATTTTAATCAAAATCGTGGGAGCGAATTTTGAGAAAATCAAATAAAAGCTGAAAAAGTACAGTATTGTGCGAATTAATGTGAACACAAGGATTTTTTTCGTTTTTCTTTACTTGTAATAATTAGGGCTCGGATTTATAGGCACTGAAAATCTTTAAAATAGGCAGGCAACTAAGCACTAAAAATTATTAAAATAGGGACTTAAAAAGGCATTTATTGTAAAAATAGGCACTTAAAAAGGCATTATTTAAGAAATAATATAAAAAAAATTGATGTCTTATTTTTGGTAATCTGGTGTGACTGGTCGTATAGCACAAAATTTTTTTTTAATTTCGGTAATTTAAGGACGCATTCTGTACTTGTTTGTCAGAATATAAATACAAATAAAATTTTTAAGTACTAATTTTTAAAAATGTTTACATTAAAAATAAATTATTTTTCGAAAAAAAGTATTTTTTATTATTTTTAGTATTATTATAGTATTTTTTATTTATTAATTATTAATAATTATTAATTATTAATTTATAATATTAATTAATATTTTTAATTTCGGCCTCAATCTGTATTTCCTAATAAAAAATTCATAACATTTTACCTTCTTTTTTTTTTTTTTTTTTTTTGAAATTTTTTTTCCTCTCTGTGAAAATCATTTTACCCTTTTTTTTTTAAGGAGACTAAATTTTTTTTCCGCATCTTTATCGCTTTTGCAAATCATTTTGCATGCGAGTCTCATCCCATCTTTTCGAACTCAGGTTTCGGTTACTTTTTGGCCGAAACTGAATATTCGGTCTGTTCCTAATATAAACAAAACAGAGGCGTATTTTTTTTTTTTTTTACAATTCATTATTGAATGATTATTATATCATTATTGGAATATTATTATTTTCCATGTGTGTAGCTCCGATGATAGTTCAAACCCGAACCGAAATGTCAGCAAGTGATTAGAAATTTTTATTAAAATGAAATGAAATATAATTTGGCTGATTTCTTCTTTGGGAATTATTCCTTCTTACCTTGAAACCAGGGGTATAGTGGGGCGGGAACACGTGGGAACGGCGTTCCCACACTGGTTTCACTAATTAAAAAAAATAATAATAATAATAACAACAAATGCAATTAAAATTATTTATTTTAAATTAAGGTAATGTTCATAGTCTAGAATTGCACCATTTCACTATTAATTTTTCCAAAATTTTCGAGGCCCTCTGAAGCACCCCCCTCCCCTCATTGGTAAGTCATGTATTTAGCGTTCCCACACTGAACATTTTGCCGCTACACCACTGCTTGAAACGTGTATTTCCATCAAAATTTCGATATGGATGCAATACTTAGAATTACAACTCATTCTTAATAATTTATTGTCATACAATTGCTTCTACAAAAAATATATTTATTGCAATAGCAAACATATTTCATGATATATTGGATGAAAAAGAAAAGAGAGAGAGGGAAAATAACGTGAAATCCTTTCTCTCTGGAATAAAAGAGGAGTTGAGGGGGGTGGGGGTGGATTCATTGGTTAATTAACCGAAGCCCCTTGGGGGAGCCTTGCTTGGATCGGATAACACTCTCTCCAACCGGAGGGCGAAAAAAAAAAAATAAAAAAAAACAATGACCAAATTAGAGAGATGCATTTATTTATTGCTTTACTTCAAGATAAGGCAGGCACCTAGTAAAAAAAAAAAAAAAAATATATTTGAAATGAACGAATATTAAAGACTTTAAAGTTAGCATATTCTAAAAAAGACAACAGGTCTATTCTCTAATAACAGACGTTAATTCATTTTAACACCTCCTTGCCTCAAATCTTTAAGCAAAAACTTTAACACCAAAGCGTTAACATTTAGTGTTAAAAATTAATGTCATATCTAGAAGGGTGTCTTTAATATTTTAAAGCCGTATTTAATGCATAAAAATGGCGTCTTTAACCAAAAAAGTTTTCTGATAAAATCTCTCTGACTTTAGCTAATATCTATATATATATCCGTCTGTCTGTCCGTCCGCCTGTCACGCTCTATTTGACCTACTTCCCGTTGAAATTTTGCAGTCTTATAGAGGACGTTATGGAGAGTCCAGAAAGAATACTCAGGTCCCGAAATTCCCATAACTTTTTGAGTTATTAATAGGGCTCGGATTTCGCCCTATTTGCCTTTTTTTAGTTTATGGCTTAAAATTTAGGCCAATATGATATGTATACGTTTCATGAAATTCTGAATAAAATAAGAGGCATTTGTTAGTGCCTATAATGCCTATTTTGGCCGATTTCAGCTTTTAGTGCCTATTTCATCTATAAATGCCTTTTTTAGTGCCTATTTCAAGTATTTTAACTTAAAATAAGCTATTTTAAGCCAATTTCGGCTTTTTTTTGAAATTTCACAATAAATTCATTTTATATAAGACATCAATTTTTACTTTCTCTTACCTCTATATATATGTTAATATATATAGAGAGAGAAAGTATTAGTTTCATGTCAAAAATTCGATGTCGAGATTTTGATGGATCTTCACATTTTGAGGTCCCCTAAATCCAAAAAAGTGGTTTTCGCGACATGGTCTGTCTGTGTGTCTGTGAACAAAATATCTCAAGAACGAAAAGAGCTAGGAGGTTGAAATTTTATATTTAAGTTAGGCACCCCCATGGGACGTGACACGAAGCTTTTGAACAAAATCGACCAAAGAGTACTAGTGCTTTACTGATGTACTTTTTCAGTTTTTTTCGATTTTCTTAAAATTTGCTTGCGTGACAAGCACAGTACACAACTTTCGATTACCGAAGGTAAGAGAAAGTTGTGTGCTGTGCGCCAGTCACACCAGATTTTTTAAATTTTTTATCTTAAATAATGCCTTTTAAGTGCCTTTTTTTACAATAAATGCCTTTTTAAGTGCCTATTTTAATGATTTTTAGTGCTTAGTTGCCTGCCTATTTTAAAGATTTTTAGTGCCTATAAATCCGAGCCCTAGTTATTAATTCCTAAAGTTACGATTTCTTCCATAGGAAATGTATAGAGAAATATTTAGTATTCTTTGCAGTTGTGTATTCCATGAATGTAAACAAATCCTCAAGCAGGCACTGGATTGGAATACGTAGTAATAATTTTCTTTTGGCCCACGGGGCGTGGTGTAGAGGTTAGCGTGCTAACCTCATATACCAAACGTCGCGGGTTCGGACCCCAGGCAGTCCGATAAGTTTGGATCCCAAATGGCTTAAATATAAATGCCTGGACCTCCAATAGATATATTAATAAATAACGGTTATCGTAAAAGTCTTGTATGGCCTAAGTTGCCGAAAAGACTGTGTGAATGTGTGTGTGAGTGTGAGTGTGAATAAGAAAAGTGTTTGTTAAAAAAAAATCTTGAATTCTAATTTATCGGCGGAAAGTAAATATATGCCGACAGGAAAAATCTTGTATGACAAGCACAGAACACAACCTTTGATTACCGAGGGTAAGAGAAAGTTGTGTGCTGTGCGACAGTCACACCAGATTTTTATAAATTCGAAAAAGTAAAATAAAATCATCTTTACCAGATTTTATTTAACCTTTTCGATCATTCAAATTATTTCACCATATACCATGTACAGTGTGGGTCAATATTAAGTCCCACCCATGCGTTTTCTACTTGTGATTATTTCATTTTTTTTTTTTTTTTTTATAAAAGAAAATGAAAATCTTTATTGGAAATTTTTGAGATGTTTGAGATCCCATTAAAGAATATATATATTTTTTTTTAAAACAATGAAATAATCACAAATAGTAATGGGTGGGACTTATTATTGTCCCTCACTGTACTTAAAGCTTTAGATACCAGATGGGGACTTTTAATTGTGGCGCTCACTGTACCTTTAATAATAATTGCCTGAAACGAAATTTGGAAAATGCTCGGGTCGATGCCCGCCGAAGTGGGGCAACGCGGCTAGTTTGTTTTTTACTCTGATCAAAGATTTTTTCGTTTTTTTTTTAAATTACAATTTTTTATAACATCATAAACCAAAAAACGAAGGTATATATATTTCAATCAATGGTCCAAAAAGATTATCAATCTCCTCTTCTTTCTTATGTTTTGTTATTTTTACGTCATTGAATTTTCCAACAGAGAGAGAGAGATCATAATCTATAATCAACTTCCCCCTCCGTCTTGAAGAGAAAGTGATTTCATCGGTTGTATGAAATAAACCAAAAGTTTACCTCTCTCTCTCTCTCTCTTCATACACACAACACATTCCATTATTGAACAGAGAGTTACTTTATAAAAAGTCGTAAAAACGCAAATTACTTGCATTGTCGTCTATGAGGATTCAACAAGACTTGAAGTGAGGCCGGAGGGGGGGGGGGGGGCAATTTCTTAGAGAGAAGCCCGGGATAAAGAAGAGAAAAGTTATTCAATATTCGATCACTCAGAGAGAGAAAGAAATACAACTACTTTTAAGGGTGTTTTTTTTTTTATAGGGAAATCTGTAAAGAAAAAAAAATCTGGTATGACTGGCGCACACCGAAGGGTAAGAGAAAGTTGTGCACCGTGCTGGTCACACCAGATTTTTTGTGTCGATATATATTTAGTTTCCCATAGCACCTTAGTTTCAAACTTGCATTTTAAATGTTGACTGCTTCAAATAAACTATGGTTATTTTTCAAAATTTTAATCTCATATTTGGACATTTTATACACAATATAGAATCGTAAATAAATACAAAATTTCATAAGAATTGGAAAAAAAAATTTTCAAATGCGTAAAAAGTTCCAAAGGGGACCCCCTTTTGAATCGAAATTAACATACAAATCCCTATAGGAAATTAACATTAGGCCTATGAGAGAAGGCGGAGAGACAGGCGATAATGTTTGCAAGTGAGAGAGAGAGAGAGAGAGTGATATATGTTTTCCCGGAAACAATTAAAGACAGAAATAAAAAAAAAAAAAAAAAAAAAATGGGAATTTAAATAATAATTGATTTTTAATCTAATAAAAAGAAAAAGATTTAAATTCCGTTACCATGGCAACCATTTCTATCTTTCCTATGAAGAACAAGAGTAAAGTGGTCTTCAGAAGATTTCAACGGCAAAATGAGAATATACATTTTAAAGAGCATCTAAAAAATAGTTCATTTATGAATTTTAAAAAAAATCCTTGGAGGGAATTTTGAGAAAATCGAAAAAAACTGAAAAAGTACATCAGTAAAGTACTAGTACTTTTTGGCCGATTTTGTTCAAAAGCTTATTTTGAGATTCTTCGAAGGTACCTAAGTTAAATATAAAATTTCAATCCGGTAGCTCAATTCCTTCATGCTAAAAATCGTTACACACACACAGACCAATTTGCGGGACCCACTTTTTTGGACTCAGGGGACCTCAAAACATGTATATCCATCAAAATCTCGACATCGAATTTTTGACATGATCGCAATACTTTCTCTCTCTATATATTGCAAATATAGGGTAAGAGAAAGTAATAATAATTAGATTCAATAAATATAATATAAATAATAGTTAGTTGACCTGTCAAAAGATGGCTCTAGTAGTACTTTTAGCAACTTTTAAAATCTATATTTAATTATAAAAAATGTTGTTTTTTTTTAATATTTATCAATTTTTTACTAAACTGATTAAGTAGAGTATTTACTAATTAAGAAAATAGGGAAAATGTTTTTTTACTATATACAATAGTAAATTCTTTGCTTTAATTAAAATAAAGAATAGACATGCGTAGAGAAATCAATGGGAGATGAGTATATATAGGAAGAAGAGATTGATTTTTATAAATTTTAAACTCATCACAATTAAAATTTTTTTCAGAGCCCCTCACCCTTGGGCAGACAAAAATCTAAAAGTTTTATTTAATATTTTAAATCAGTGGTTCCCAACCTGGGGGCGATTTGGGCTTTCAGGGGGGCGATGAGTATTCAAAGGGAGAAAAATTATTAGTTTACTAAAATTTAAAAAAATAAAAATCTCCTATTTACAGGATGGTCAGGATAGAAGAGGACAAAATATTATCATAAAAATAAAATAGTCTGAAAATAATTCCAATCTAGAATTGAAACGTCACTTTTAGCTCAAATCTTAAATTTCAATTTAAAAAAAATCATTTTCTTGAATTTTTTTTTTCTCATGGGGCCGGGCCCTTTAAGCTCAAATCAAGTTTGATCTTTTTCACGACTCAGGATAGCTACAAATGCAGACTTCAGTGGCTAATTTTCAAAAAAATTTTCCATACCCCCAGATTCACCCGGAAATCCTCTGTCCGGATTTGGCCTCGATAAATTAAAACTTTGTAACTCTTTGTTTAGGAAATTTTATATAACTTTATTTAAATAATTATTGTAAGCTATGTATAACTATTTCAAAAGTTGTGTCAAAAACTGTGTAAAAAATTGTTGGCATGAAGGCCACAATAGCCTTTTACATACTAAAAAAAAAACTTTAAGTTTTTTTTTTTTTGGGGGGGGCGTATTACTAAGTAGCCATGGGGCCTGTCAAGTCTGTCTGCGGCCCTGTATATAGACCTACGGTAATAAAATTGTTTAAAATAATCAAACTGCATTATTATTTACACTTTACTTCAAATTAAAATTAGGCATACAATGAAAATGTAAAGGGGGGGGGGGGGCGATAGGTGTTAGTCAACCTCCAGAAAGGGGCGATGGGTCAAAAAAGGTTGGGAACCACTGTTTTAAATAGAGATGGGCAAAATCGTTCTTTTTGAAGAACGGGTCGTTCACCGTTCGATCTCTAAAACGACCCGCTCTCCACGACCCGTTCATCGTTCTTCCTTCACTGTATCTGACCCCCCCCCCCCCACCCCCTCGTTTCATTAAGGACGATGGTTTTTTTTTTTAACATCCACACTTTGTTCTCATTCCCACAGTCTTTTTCGGCAACTTTGGCTATATAAGACGACGATAATCGATATTTATGAATCTATCTATATTGGGGTCCAGGCATTTCTATTTAAACTATTTGGTATCCAAATGGCTTAAATAAAATCATCGGACTGCCTGGGGTCCGAACCCGCGACGTTCGGTATAGGTGGGCACGCTATCAACTGCAGCAAGCGCGGGGGCATGAAGCAGGTTAATTTACATACTTTTTTGTTGAAAAAATATTTAATTTTATTTTAATATGTCAAGTTGGATATTTACTAGCCCACAGGCTTAATAAAAATAATCTGAAATAAAATGAATATAAATAATGTTTAGAAAAAAATTAACGATTAGATATAATAGTTTTATGAAAAATATTAATACCTTTTAATAAGATAAAATTTTATATAAAAAAATTATATTTTTTTCATCATCGTTTATATTTTGCCAAAATTTCATGAGCATAGCCGGTTTCATAATATTTTTAAGGTTCTAAGCTTTTCTAATGCTTTAACTGTTCGCTAAAAAAAATTACCATATCCATCGTTGTAACAAATGGCAAAATATTAATAATATCAATAATTTGTATTTTTTGGACATCGATCGATACCTTTTATCATCTTTGAGGGTTAAAAAATAGTTACTTCTATGCATTTTGATAAAAAATTAAACAAAAACAACAAAAAAAGCAATCTATAAGTTTAAAAAAAACAACGATATGAATAATTCAATGACAAATGTCAGTTTTGATTGCCCGCCACCCGAATTTTATCGATAAATCCCGAACGAACTTGAAGAAGTAAGGAAGAAAAGCTAAAACAAATGAACGGAGGACTGCCCGTTCGCCGAAGACAGGCCAAAACAAATGAACGGATGAACGGCCGTTCGCCAAACGAACGGATAAAACAAACGAACGGATGAATGGCCATTCGCCAAACGAACGGATGAATGGCCATTCGCCAAACGAACGGATAAAACAAACGAACGGAGGACCGGCCGTTCGCCGGAGACAGGTCAAAGCAACGAACGGAGGACCGGGGAACGGCGAACGGTTAAAGGCGCGACCCGTTCACTTCAACGACCCGTTCGCGAACGGAATGCCCACCTCTACAGAGTACATTTTTCTAACATGGCGTGTTCACATAGAGATGGAGAAATCCTGGAGCTGTCCAATAACTAAATAATTTCAGAAAACAGATCGTTAATAAAATATTCACCTACAAATTAATAAAAAATACTTTCTCTCTATATATATTTCATATATAGGGTAAGAGAGAATTTTTTTTGTTTGTTGCTTTTTATCCACCCTTTGATGACATCCTTTGTTACTATAATAGTGGTTAATAAAAAGAGAAAATATATATGTATTTTTTTTTTTTTAATGAGCTTAGATATTTAGAACACGTTTCTTCAGAGGGGTTGGAGGGGAGGGAGCAAGAGGGGGGAGGGGTTGATATAATTACTGCTACTTGCGCTTAACTGCTTGATAATTAGCCAATTTTTGTCCAAGGGTTACGAGAGAGAGAGAGCCCCCCTCGACGTTGCCACCCACACACACACACACACAACTCTCTCATCTGAAATGTAAAGGTTCATTAAGGGTTTTAATACGACACCATCTAAATTAACGAAAATTCGTTATCTCATCGGGGATGGGCGTTCGTGCGCACTCTACTCTCTTTGGTTACGCATTTGGCATTACAAATCTATCTATCTACCTAGAGTTTATATATTAGGTTTATTATTTTTAATTTTGATCAAAGCAAAAAAAAAATCTGGTGTGACTGGTCGCACAGCACACAACTTTCTCTTACTTTTGGTAATCGAAAGTTGTGTTCTGTGCTTGTCCCACCAGATTTTTTGTGTCGACATATATTTAGTTCCCGACCAAAGAGAACATTTGAATTCAGATGTAAAATTTATAAGTATGTGAAAATATTTATATTTTGTTACCATTAGAACCATTTCTCCTATCTTTTCTATGGAGTACAAGAATAAAGTGGTCTTCAGAAGATTTCAATGACAAAATGAGAATATACATTTTAAAGAGCATCTAAAAAATAATTGATTTTTGAATTCAAAAAAAAATCGTTGGAGTGAATTTTGAGAAAAACGAAAAAAACTGAAAAAGTACATCAATAAAGTATTAGTATTCTTTGGCCGATTTTGATTAAAAGCTTATTTTCACGCTCCAGGAGGGTACAAAACTTAAATATAAAATTTCATCTTTCTAGCTCAATTCCTTCATGCTTAAAATTGAAAACAGACAGACACACAGAGAGACAGAACCTGTCAGTTGGTAGACAATTTAATTGAAATAAATATTAATAGAATTAAAACCCGACGGACTGAAGAGGTACACAATTGGGATAAAAGAGCTGCATGCGGTTGCCGACCCCTGGGCTAACCCAATTAAATTGTCACATAATAAAAATTTTTACATCTTCAGAGGTGTGTTTTTTCCTGGAACTCCGATATTGGGAGCGGTTTTATGCCTAAATTTAAAGCCTTCATTCATAATTCATAGGCATTTGAAAAATCATCTAAAACATGATAATATTAAAAAATTTTTGAAATAGCATTGAAAAGTGGCTGTACACTTCAAATTTGATACAGGATACGTAGCAGTCAAAGAAATTAAATAAAAAGACTTTTATTTAAATATTTTTTTTTTTTTTTATTTATTAGGCAAAAGGCAGAGTCATCATTTTGTAAGAGTACAAATAAATAAGACTACAAACAAATAAGGATAAAATATAAGGGACAAAAATAAATAGGATTACAAAGAAATAAGGATACAAATAAATAAGAATTCTAAGAAATAAGAGTACAGTCATTTTTTTTTTTATTGTGTTTTATGAAAGCGGCGATTAACTGGATTGTTATTTAAATATTAACTGTCAACGTTTCGGTCACCAAACAATTCTCCTGATGAAGGACGTGATTGGCCACAATTAATAATTAAATAAAAGTTTTTTTTTTTATTTAATTTCCTTGACTGCTACGACGTATCCTGTATCCAATAAACAATTTTTGTTTTGGTAGTCTCATTTTTTATTGGTGTGAATTGGAAAATAAAATTTTACAAAAAAAAAAAAAAAAAAACTAATTCAATAGATAATCAAGCAGCAGCAAGTTTTTTTCTCGGCACGTGTTCTCATTAAAAAAAATATACAAAAATATACAATACAATTTCATATATATCTATAAATCAATACATACGTATTGAATGTGTGTATTTTACATATTGATAAAAAAAATTAATATAGTAATAAATAAATATGCACTTTGCATTTGAGAGAGAAATCCATTGTTTAACCTTTTTTTTTTTTTTTTTTTTAAAGCTTCGTTCAATTTTAATTCATTTTATATTCCTCTCTCTTTCTATCGTATTAAATATATAACCCACATAGAATACAATCAATATTTGTTGTAAAAAGAATTATAATAAATGGAGAGGAAAAAAAAAAAGAGAGAGGCAAATTGGATTCGAAAAAAAATCTGGTGTGTTGACCGCACACCACACAACATACGCCAGATTTTTGGCATTTCGCCCATCTTTTGAGTATTGGGACAGAGATTTATAATTTTTTTAGAGACATCAAATAATTAAGGAAATTAATTTTTTTGTTATCAAGCAAATACAAAAAAACAATCTGTCCCAATAATCTTTAATTTTTTTTAAATTTAAAAATGAATTTATTGTTATTATTAATCATATATTGATTAAGAAATTGGCTAAATTGCAGAATACTGCCTATGAATTTTTACTATGTTAGTAAACTTTTTAAGGTTTCTTTCTTTATCCATTTTCTTTATTAGTTTAAATAAGAGCGCGGAAAGCCAATTTGGACCAAATATCTCAAAAAATAAAGAAAATATACAAGAAATACGAAGATGACTTCAACGTATTTTAACTTACTTTTTCGTGTTTTTTCCTTGATTCATTGTATTTATCATCCAAAAAAACATAGATGAACCTATTTTGATTGTGATTACTGTATTATTTAATGAAATATAATAGAAAAATTCTTGTTTATTTATCTGACATCTGGCACAGTATTGAAGCCAATTTAATTGAAACTAATTTCATGTCAGTTAAATCAGTTAAATAATTGGCTAATCTTTACAATAAAGTGTCCAGCCACCCAGAGAGCGCAGGAGTGATTCGTTCTTCTTTTTGGGATTCGTTTTTTTTTTTTTTTACTTCGATAAAAAAAAATTAAAACAACTAGGGAATTCTCGCCCTTAGTAACAAAACAAATAACTTTATACTAATTTATTATATAGCCCAAGTCTGTGAAGGTTCTTTGGGTGTTTCTAGGAGGCAGCGCTGTTCTAAACGATTTGATCCCATGAACATGAAATTTGCTTCAATACTGTGCCAGATGTCAGATAAATAATCAAGAATTTTTCTATTATATTTTATTAAATAATACAGTAATCACAATCAAAATAGGTTCATCTATGTTTTTTTGGATGATAAATACAATGAATCAAGGAAAAAACACGAAAAATTAAGTTAAAATACCCTTTTTATACGTTGAAGTCCTCTTCGTATTTCTTGTATATTTTCTTTATTTTTTGAGATATTTGGTCCAAATTGGCTTTCCGCGCTCTTATTTAAACTAATAAAGAGAATGGATAAAGAAAGAAACCTTAAAAAGTTTACTAACATAGTAAAAATTCATAGGCAGTATTCTGCAATCGCGCCCAGATTTTTTTATCAAGTCCCTAGGAGTTAGACAACCCAATCACTTGCAGATTGTAATCTTATTGGGATCAATGGAGGGGAGGGGAAGGAGGGGAGGGGGGGAGATATATTCTCTTGTTATGTTTCAATATTCAAACACATAAGAGGGTGGAGGAGATTCTCTGTTCTGGATGGGTAGTTTACAATTAAATTCATTCATCAGGAAAGTTATGGGCAACTTATCGGTTATGAATTTGAGCTTGGTCCTAAGGGCTTTATTCACATCAGTGTCTGTCAGTTTGTATTACATTCAATAATAAACAATTGATGATGATATCAAATTGAGAAACATTGAAACTTTTATTTGATCCCCTCAAATTTTTTCGCTCGTCTATCAGCATGTCGCGTTACAAGCCGTGACGACAAATATAGGAAAGTTGAAATTTAATATATATGACGAATTATAAAAAGATAATTGTGAGATTTAATTATTCAATTTTTAAATTGATAAAATATAATTTTTAAAATAATTTAAAATGATTCAAATATTAAATAAATATTGTTCTCAGTTTTTAACATGCGTCTATTGATTTCCCATTTTCCAATTATTAAGTTAAGATTAAAAACACGATTTTATTACCCTTAATTGAATAGTTTTCTGAAAGTTTTCAGTTAAACGCCTACGATCCAAAAAAAACTTCACTTGCATCGTGGTTTCATAAAACCATACAATGATTTTATTTTTTTTTTTTTTTTACTTTCTCTAAATTAACTATATATTCATATATTCAATATTAATATATAGCGTCTATATATTAGGGTGATGTTTAAAATTTTATGGTGCACCCTCTCATTCGAATCTCTCACATGTAAAATGTTCTATGGCTGAATTTAAAACGAATTTAGGCATCATCTTCAAGTGAAACGTCAAATCATGATTATGGCTTCACACCCACAAAAGGACAACCAGAACAGTTTACACAAGAAGAACTTGGTAAGAGATCTGGGTCTCTCAAAAGAAACAGCACACATTTTAGGGCCTCGAAAGGAGTTATAAAATATAAATATGGCATTTCTTTATATCATTATTAATAATTTATATAGGTCTATGTGAATAGGCAAAATCTGACTTTACATTCTTCAACCGAGGCCAATAATGAATAGAAATCACCCTTCAGGATTAAAAGCGTTGTATCTTAGATTTTCTACTTCCGAATGTGTTTTTGTATATGTATGTATTTTTTATATTAATTGGCTTTTATATTAATGTATTTTGTAAATTTTGCATATAAAAGAAAGTGGGCGGAATGACCTCTGGTCAATGACCCGAATGAATAAAAATATAAAAAGAAAAATATTGGAAAAATTAAATTTTGCAGCCCTGTGTAATTCATTCATTTTCATTCTGAATTTATATATTAAAGCAGCGGAGTCAGTCTCTCTGAAACACTTTATCTCCACTCTGCCATCTATTAGATACTATTGAAACTACAAGAACTAACTAATTGATCACCAAATAGAGATTTGTTTTTACTTTCTCTTACCCTATATATGAAATACATAGAGAAAGTATTTTTTTTTTTTTAATTCTATTTAAAATCCAGAGTAATAAAAAAAAAAAATCAGAACCTTTTTACTTTCTCTTATACTCATGGGCGCATAGGCGCCGGAACTGGGGGGGGGGCACGGGTACATTGCCCCCCCTGGCATCCTACAGGGGGGGGGGGGGGGGCAGGGGGGGGGCAAAATTTCTTCTTTTATTTCATTTAGTTTTAAAAATGATATATTTTAAAATTTTTTTTATTTAAATTTAAAAAAAATTAAAAAAGTAAGAAATTTTTTTTATTTTATATAGACCTATTGTATTTCTAAATTCTAAATACATTTTATATGGAATTAAAATAATAAAATTTAGATAACATGAAAACTTGAGACTTTATGCCTTGGAAAAAAAAAAATTAAAATAAAGAAAATTAAAAATATTTATTTCCTTCAAATAGTAAATAACAAATCTACTATATAGCCTAAAAAAAATTTTGATTAAATAATTTGCATATTGTTAAACTATATATTTGTAAAAGTTAAATATAAAGGACTACAGACTATTTAGTGTAGTTGATTAACAGTTATAAGAAGAAAAAAAATGAAACGTCGATTTATTGATGATTATTTTAAAAAAGAAACAGGTAAGAATGGCCGTAGGCCTACTCTTAAAAACTTATTTTTCTTCGCCAAAAATATACGTACGCTAAAAATTTAATAAAAAAATGAAAATTTCTTATTATATCTGGTTCTTTCGTAGGCTCTTTAGAAAAAGGAAGCATTAGCACGGGTAGTCCTTTGCACCATGAGCATCGCCCTAGTACCAGCAGTAACATTTCTTCCACAAACACCATAGGTATTAATATAATAATTTCAAAAAATGAGTCATTATGCTTGTTTATTGTTTTGTTGCCTTGCTCAGAGATCGGAAATTCAATTAAATAATTTATTCATTTATTTAACAGAAAACATCGCCGATGATCCATCTGCTCCTGTAAAGAGTGTTTCTTTTGCTTTTACTAAAAACACACACGAAAAGATATGCTCTTTAAACGAACCGTATCAACCTTTGGATATTCCTCCATGGACCCAATCTGGACGTAATCATAATTTTCAGAATGAGTGGTTCACAACATACCCTTGGCTTCATTTTGACTCAATGACTAAAAGTATTTTTTGTTTCATATGTGTCCAAGCGCTAGGAAAAAAATTAGTAAAATGTGAAAAAAATCATGAAACAAACTTAGGGCCGGTTGCTTCATCCTGGGTGAGTTTGTTAGCCCCGGGCTAAATGGCTTTTTTTGTAATGCAGAAACCCTCTTCCGGGGGAACAAATCATGTTCTGTTTGTGAAGTTTGCAACTCCATTAAGGCATCTTATAAAAATTATTAAAAATAAAAATTGATATTATCACCCATAATTTAAATAAATATTATTAATATACATTTAAATATAAGAATTTAATTTTTTTTTGCCAAAAAAATTTGAAAATTTTCAAAAAATAAACAAGATTTATTAGAGTTCACATAACAATTAGTCAATTGTTCCAATCTTCACAACTATTTTGACAAATTGCCAGCTGTGTGGCTCAAATAAAGATAATTTCAAAAAGAAATATACCTTTTATTTTCACCTAACAAGAAGTAATATCAACTGAAAACATTCATATAAATATTTAATATCAATTTAGATTCAATTTGAAAACAAATAGTTTTATTAACAAGACATGTGCAATGCCTTAGATGAAGTTAGGAGAATATTCAACAACTTGCAATATATCCTGGATATACGAGTATAATCCTGATTGACATAAAATGAATAATAACAAAAAAACGGTAGATTCCAGATTGCATTTATATTATATTTTATATTTTTATATTCTCGAAGTTAGGATGCTTGTGTTCATAATACATGTTCGTACGTGTCAACCCAGGGCTAAATCTTAGCCCCGACTTTGGGCCTGGGCTAACTTTAGCCCGGACCTTGGCCCCAATTCCCCATATATCTATATGAAATTACTCAAAAGTGAGGTTAACTCAGGGCTAAATATGGCGACGAGATCTGATGCAAGCGGGCCCTAGCCTATAACATATTTTATAAAATATACAACATTTCATCATTTTATTGATAAAATAAGTAGAATATAAGGTAAAATAACAAATATATGTACTTCTAGAATACTTCTTTTAGCAATAAAATGATGAAATATCGTATATTTTACTATAAAAATAAAACTGAAGTGGGTTTCTGCACTACAAAAAAAGTCGGGGCTAACAAGCTCACCCAGGATGAAGCAACCGGCCCTTAGTGATTGATGGGTATAAAAACTGGAAAAAAATTATCATAAAATTAAAAAGTCACGAAAAATCTGCTTTTCACAAAGAATCATTTATAAAATTAGAAGCACTGAAGAAAAATACTCCAATTATTTCCTTATTATCTGAACAAACATTATCTGTTCAAATACAAAATCAAATCGCTCTAAAAACAATAATAACCTCAGCATTATATTTAGCTCGTCAGGGAATTGCATTTAGAGCACATGATATTAATGAAGGAAATTTCATTCAATTATTACGTCTCAGGGAAAATGACATTCCAGAATTAAAATTATTTTTAAAACACAAAAAATCATATAATTCTTCAGATGTTCAGAATGAAATATTGAGAATTATTTCCCATGATATTTTGCGTAAAATTATTAAAATAATAAAAAAAAGAGGAGAATATTCTCTCATTGTTGATGAAACCAATGATGTACAGGGAAAAGAACAAGTTTCTATATCGATCAGATCTGTAGATGAAGATACTCTTGAAATTGATGAGTTTTTTCTTGGTCTCTATGACACTCACTCTATGACTGGGGAATCATTGTATAATATTATAAAAGACATGCTTATTCGTTTTGATTTAAGTATGGATCTCTTGCGAGGACAATGCTATGACGGAGGATCAAATATGACCGGAATAAAAAACGGTGTCAAATCAAGAGTGTTGGCAGATCAACCAATGGCTTTATTTATTCATTGTTCAGCTCATTCTCTAAATTTGGCTGTGCAGGATTCTTCAAAAAGAATTCCTTTAATACGTGATTGCCTTCAATGGGTAAACGACATAGGAGTTATTGTCAAAGAATCACCAAAACGATCACATAATTTTCATGAGATTGCTAAGGCTCATGGAATAGAGAAAACTGGCCCTCGGCCATTATGCCCAACCCGTTGGACCATCAGACATACTTCATTGTCAGGGGTTATCAATACTTACCCTGCTGTTTTGGACTTTCTATTTTCATTAGCATCTTGTAATGATGATATAGGGTCCAAAGCCAGGGGACTTTATGATCAATTATCAAAGGGTTCTATATACTTTGGAATTAGACTTAGTTATCTAATGTTTTCTTTAACTGATCAATTGAGCAATGTTCTTCAAAGTGAAACGCAAACTGTAGCTGGGGCAAAGGAAGCTGTTGAGTTAGTTTTAGAATCTTTAAAAAAAAAACGCTCAGAACAATTTTTTAATGAAATGTGGAAGGATGTAAAGAAAAAAATAAAAGAAATGAATCTTGAGGAGCCCTCGTTACCGAGAAAGCGAGAGATTCCTAAAAAATTTCTATATAAACCTAACGAGTCTGAACACAAGTTCACGTCAATAGAAGAATATTTTAGAAAAACTTTCTATGAAGTTATTGATGGGATAATCAACGAGATTGAATTAAGATTCTCCCAACCGGGGTTTTTAAAATATCTACAAATCGAAAAAATTGTTATTTTAGAAACCCGTTTTTGGGACCAATCTGTTATAGATATTTTAAAAGAATATGAGTTTGTAGAAGAAAAGGTCAAAAGAGAATTTGATTTCTTTAGGGAATTAATTCCTCAAGCTAAATGCTTGAATGATTTTGTAATAAAATACAAAAATCTTAATCAAGAATCAAAAAAATTATTTCCTAACCTGAGAAATATTCTAAAACTACTTTTAGTGATCCCGGCCACATCAGCAACCGCTGAGCGCTCATTTTCTATGTTAAGAAGAATAAAAACATATCTTCGCTCAACAATGACGCAAGAACGATTAAATCATGTATGCATAATAAATACATATCCAGAAATCGTAGATGAAATAGATATCCAAAATATCATGGCTACATTTATAAATAGTAATGACTTTAGAATTCAACATTTTGGCAAAATTAAAAAATAATTTCCATGATTTATAAATAATATTATTATTGATATATATATATATTTATATAAATAAAAATTGTATTCAAGCAAATGTTTCTTTTTAATTATTATTACTCTTATTAAACCTTTTTTTTTATATTCTTTCCCTTTCAATCACATCACTTTTTTTTTTTTTTTAACATTCACACTTTTTTTCTCATTCACACTCACATGCACCCACACATTCATACAGTCTTTTCGGCTTAGGCCATTTAAGACTTTGACGATAACAGTTATGAATATATATTATTTGGGGTCCAGGCATTCTTATTTAAGCCATTTGGTATCCAAATGCCTTAAATAAAATCATCGGACTGCCTGGGGTCCGAACCCGCGACGTTCGGTATACGAGGTTAGCACTCTAACCCCTACACCAAGCCCCGAGGGCAATCATATCATCTCCATATAGGAAGAGGTTGCCCCCCCCTGATTCAAATTCGTTTCGGCGCCCCTGCATGGGCGTAACTGAGGAATTTAGCTGGGGGGAGCCATGGGACCAGCCATCCACCGGGAAAAACCATTTACAAACATATTGTAATTTTCGAAACCCGTTTGAAAATTAGAGTGCATTTGTGTGGTAATTTTAGAAACTGCTTTCGAAAAATCTACAATTTTTAACAAAAATTACTATACAATGTTTGTAAAATTACAATAAATACTCTATTTTTCGAAGAAAATTGAAATTTTAAAATTGTTCTTTTGTTCTAAATATTTGAAGTCATAAATTTGTAAATTTAGTAGATAAATGCATAGTAGTTATCATTTACAAGGGAAATTTGTAAATTTAATATTCCAAAACACACTAAAATCAAGATTTTTTTTTTACAATGAGTGTTTAAATGAATTTACATTGTTGGATGTCAAAATATAACAAAAAAAAAAAATAATAATAACGCTACCAACTGAACCAAGCCCGTAGGCACACTTGTACTTCATAGGAATAATGGTTGCCATGGTAACAAAATATAAATATTTTCCCATACTTATAAATTTTACATTTTGAGATCTAATATATCGGTGGAAACTAAATATATGTTGACACAAAAAAATCTGGTGTGACAATTACCCGAATTGTGTGCTGTGCGACCTGTCACACCAGAATATCTATTTCCACTATAATTGTTTGAATTGTGTTGTCTAACCTTTAAAACAACAACAATTGGAAATTTTATTATTAGGAGAATTTTTTATTACTATAGAACACATTTTTGTATTAAATATTTATTAACAATATATAAATACTGTACAACGTTTCGACTGTTTATTCTGCAGCCGTTATCAAGTACTAAACACTTGTTCCGACTCAAGTGAACCAACTGTCATGTCCGTTACTTGCCTTTTTATATACAGCGACGTCAGCGGCATCTGTCGGCATTTTTGTGAAGTTAGATTCAAATTTTCCCGCCATTTTCACTTATTCCCATGAAGTTAGTCACAATTATCCAAGCAAGTGTTTACCTACAAAGCAAGATGTTACAATAAGTTTCCTGAGTTTTGATTTTAACATAGACATGTTATAAAATATTATTATTATTATTAAATCATTCCAAAATTACACATTTTCCTAATAATAATATTTCAAACCACAAAAGCTTTATTGGAAATTTCATTATGATTATCAAAAGATCCTGTGCCATGTCTCTTGTCTAATTTGAAGACCGATTAAAACGAAATGGAGAGGGGCGGGAAGGGAGTTAATATTAGTTTGTCCGTTGTTTTGGCATTTGCTGTGTGTGTGTGTGTGTGTGTGTGTGTGTCTCCCATCTACCTATCATTCATCAGAATGTGATGGCCACCCCCCACACCCCACACCCTGGACATGATGGATGGTCTCCAGAACAGCAGCCCCTCCTGGAATACAAGTCGACAAACGGGGAGAACACTCTCTTCTATATATGTAAAGAAAGAAAGTTATTTGATCTGGCCATGTCCTTGTTAGTTGAGACACTTTATATAACAAAAATATGAAAAGGATATCTCTATGAGATATCAGAAAATCTGGTGTGACTGGTCGCATCTGGTACACGTCGAGATATATTTAGTTTCCAGTTGCTCAGGGGCCCACATCGTGTGGGTACGTGGATGGCGACCACGAGCTGCCCGAGCTGGGACAGGCAGTCCTTCAGTTCTTTAAATGTCTGTCTCTTCCTTCCTCTTTTCAACAGGCGTCAGACCGTGCGACGGGCCGGCCTGTCCTATTTCTTCCGGTCGTAAAATCGTATAATAGGGTTGGAGGAAAAGAGTGAGGTCTGCCGACCCCGCATCGCGGGACAAGGCGAGGAGAGAAGAAGAAAAAGATTGCGTGAAATAAATTATGGTTATTTTTCAAAATTTTAATCTCATATTTGGATATTTTATACACAATAGAGAATCCTAAATAAATACAAATGTTGAATAGTTTTGAAGATTTAATAAAAATTCTTTATATATGAGAGGATCTGGCAAGGGCGGTCCTAGCCTTACATTTTGGGGGGGGGGTCACTGTTTTTTTTTTTTTTATAGTATAAATAAATGGGCCTGGGCCCCAATAAATATATATTAATCAAATATGAGTATCGTTTAAGTCTTAAATGGCCTAAGTTGCCGAAAAGATTGTGTGAGTGGGAGAGTGAGTGGGAAAAAAGTGTGTGTTAAAAAAAAAAAAAAAGATTTTGGGGGGGGGGGGGGTCACGACCCCCTTGACCCCCCTCTGGGACCGCCCTTGGGATCTGGTGTGATTAGGGCACAGCACACAACTTTCTCTTCTTGTGCTTGTCCCACCAGATTTTTTTGTGTCGAGATATATTTAATTTCCCATAGCACTTTAGTTAACTTGATCACTTTAAAAAAAAAAAAAAAAATTGTAAAAATTCAACATTTCCATAGGCTCTGTGCATTTTAAATGTTGACTGCTTGAAATAAACTATGGTTATTTTTAAAAATTTTAATCTCATATTTGGACATTTTATACACAATAGAGAAACGACACTTGGTATGTCATCTTCAGAAGTTATACAAGACACAATAAGTCAATAAAATAATTTAGAAACATACAACCTAGTGTATAATTTCAATTCCCTTGAGTATCTTTCAGTTCTGCATTATTAATAGGATCCGACTGAAACAAGTTTTTCAGCCGAATTTAGGCCTCAATCTTAGTTTCGGCCAAAACCGTAACCGAAATCGAAACTTGAGCTTCCTATAAAAAATTCATATAATTTTACTTTTTTTTTTTTTTTTTTTTACTTTTCCCCTCTTGCGATTCATTTGACGTGCGAATCTCATTCGACGTTTTTTTTTGACCGGCCGAAAGTTTCGGCTGGTTTTTGACCGAAACCGAAACTTCGGTCGGCTCCTCGTTATTAAACCCTTTACTTGAATTTCTTTATATCACAAGAAAAATAATAATGGTAATAAATAATGAAGAGAAATGCAGCTATGGTTTTTTCTTTTTTATTAATCTCAACACTCACGCTGACGTTTCGATCCCGGTAGGGATCATCTTCAGAGCATGGAGGCTGGTCATAAAGTATGTGTAGGATCATATATTCAAATCTCATGACAATTTACATAATATACAGTAATTGCGAGTCGAATACAATTTTATTTAAAAAACAATATATACAGTGTTTATAGCTCGGAGACTACAGTAGTTTCAGTATCAAACAAAAAAAACAAACAAAAATTCATTAAATAACAATTTTAATTATTTTTCATTTGAGAGATTTAATTATCATAATTAATTGGTTTTAAGTTTCATAATAGGAAATTGAACCCATTGCTTTCCAATGGGTAAAATTCATTTTCAGGAATTTTTTTTGAGGGGGGGATTTGAAAACAGGAGAATTTTCCTAAACTCTATAAGATTACAAAATTTCATTTCTAAATTACAACATGAGACAGACAGACAGACAGAAGCAAGAATTTTTCGCCTACATTATAAGCAGCTCTTTCATTCATAAACTCGTATCACAAAAAAAGCGTTAAGGAAATAATAATGAACGCTAGTAGTTGAACAATTCAACAATTAGTAGTTCTCAAGTAGTAGTTATTTTATGTCTTAAAATTTTACAGTCCCCCCCCCCCCTCCACAGACTAAGTGTAAATTCATTTTGCATGTTTTAGTAGCAAAGTTTTGTTTTAGATGATGAAAGAGAAGTCCTGGACAAATGGACATGAATGTCTACTATGTCTAACATTTAGACATGAAGAAAGGCTAACGAAATTTTATTCTATTGTGCTGTCTTAAACATTTTGTATTTTTCGTTTAGGTCAGAAAATTAATCTTAGAGATATCTTGACTAACAAGTTTTATTTGTTCAAAGATGATCATATAAAATTCCTGTTAAAATTATTGAGAGGATCCCTTGTCACAGTCAAATATGTTTGTCGGCTTTCTATAGGCCTAGGAGAAAACCAAAAATTAGAGAGTGATACAAGTCACTCTGATATACATATGGCAAAATTGAGAACCCAATACTCTCCAATGGGTAAATTCAAAAAAAATTTTGAGTCTCACCGGATTTAGTCAAAAAAGAATTTTTCCTGTACTTTTCAACACGCTCTCTATTTTGGATACAAATTTTTATTTTATAATTTCAAAAGAAAGTTTGTCAAACAGAGCATGACAGACAGAACATTTTAATGAAGGACAGGGGCGTATATAAGGGGGGGCCCTGCCCCCCCCCCGAAATTTCCTAAATGCATATACATATATAGGAATATAGAGGCAATAATGGGTCTCGGTCCCCCCCGAAATGTTTCCAAAAGGGAAAAAATTTTGGCTTCGCGCAAGAGAAAATATTCCGCGGGCGGCAAAGGGAAAAAATTTTTGGTTCCACGGGCGGCAAAAAATTTAGCGTCTCTAAAAAAAAGGTAAAATATTTTTTCGGACGGGGTTTTTGGTTCCGGGAAAATAAAAAATTTTTCGCAGAAAAATTTTTGAGATCAGGCCTCCCCCGAAAAAAATTTCTATATACGCCCCTGATGAATATATCAGCTGGTTGCTTCACTTTTAATTAACTTATCTATCCCTCGGATAAACTAGTTGACTATAACTTTCAAGTCTTTTCACATCTAGTTAAATTAATCATATGATTAAAAAAGAGAACATATCGTAGTTAACTAGCTAAGATCCAAAGTTCGGTATAAAGGGTGAAATTAGAAACACAAGCCTTATTTATTTATTTATTTAATTTTTTTTTAACACACACTTTTTCACACATACACACAGTATTTTCGGCAACTTAGGCCATATAAGACTTTAAACGATATCCGTTATTTGTAAATATATCTATTGGGGGTCCAGGCATTCATATTGGTATCCAAATGGCTTAAATAAAATCATCGGACTGCCTAGAGTCCGAACCCGCGACTTTTGGTAAACGAGGTTAGCACGCTAACCCTACACCAAGCCCTGAGAGCAAAAAAGTGTGTTAAAAAAAAAATAAATAATTTTAATAAATGATGCCTTTATTATTTGCTAACATCACAAAACTCTCCTTATACCTCAGATAGCTAATTATATGTGAAAAAACAATTTTAACTCGAAGGTTAAGCGTGTTTTTGTTTTCTATATAGTTGATTTGCTATCGGTCGGATAAGTTTGCTAGTTGACTAGAAGTGAAGCAGCCTCCCCTTAGACATGTCTAATCTACCTCTACCCCATAGAAGAATAGAGCTATATCTATGACTTTAAAAAAAAAACGATCATCATAATATTTAAATCACCCATATTCTATTAACTTCGGAATGTAGAGGGGGGAGGGGGGTTGGCGAATTAGAATTCAACAAACCAATGGGGAGTTTAATAAAAAAAAAAATTAATTGACAAAATAATTGAGACCCTTAATATTCATTAAACATCGTTCTGTTGGAATTCATTTTTTTTTTTTTTAATTAAACCATTTAAAGCAATTTATTTACGAACGAGAAGTGAATCACTGTCCTCTAGTACAGCATGTTAACCGAGTTCTCTACCTCTATGCCTCTACAAAAAAATTAAATTAAATATTAGCGAAAAACATCTGATGATGTGATACCTTAGGGTGGGTGGCTCTTAGCTACTACTGGGGAAAAATTTTTTTGAGATTTTTTTTGACGCTACCCCCTAGTTTGGTGCCATTGCCAAAAAAAATGACCTGTGTAAAATTTCAGCTCAATCGGATAAGGGGAAAGGGTGCCCCAAGAGCCCTGAAAACCGAAAAAAAATCAGAAAATATTCATTTTATTTATTTATCTTGTTAAATATAAATTATGTACAAAAAAGTGTTATATAAAAGTTGTAGATCTATAAATAATGCACATAATAACATCTATCAGTTTTTTATGTACGGCTAACGGTTTCAGAGAAAACCGCGAAAATCCATTTTTACTTTCTCTTACCTATACATTAAATATATATATATAGAGAAAATATTTGGTTTCATGTAATAAATTTGATGTCGAGATTTTGATGGATATACACGTTTTGAGATCCCCTGAGTCCAAAAAAATGGTTTATGCAACATTGTCTGCCTCGGTGGGGGTGGGGCGGGGGTGGGGGTGGGGGTGTTTTGTGAACAAAATATCTCAAGAACGAAAAGAGCTAGGAGTTTGAAATTTTATATTTAATTAAAGTACCCCCCTGGCACGTGACACGAAGCTTTAGAATAAAATGGCCAAAAAGTACTAGCACTTTACTAATGTACTTTTTCAGTTTTTTTTATTTTCGATTTTTTGAAAATTCGTTCTAACGATTTTGATTAAAATTCATAAATCAATTATTTTTTAGATGATCTTTGAAATGTATATTCTCATTTTGCCCTTGAAATATTTTGAAGCACACATTACTCTTGTACTTCATAGAAAGATAGGATCAATGGTTCTCATGATAACAAAATATAAATATTTTTCTATATTTATAAATTTGATATTTTAAAATTCACATGTACTATACTTTTGGACACCAAATATATGTTGACACGAAAAATGTGAATTTTAAAATCCAAGTGTTGTAAATAATTTACAAATTTAATTCGTTATTTATCCAATAGGAAATTATTTAATTTTTTAACAAACGACGTTTCGCTTGCTTTCTCATTGAGAGTATTGTTTTAGATAAATAATTTTTCTAGTTTATTTTTACCAAACATCACACATCGCTATGTTAAGTAGAGTTAGAAAATTTTTTTTTTTAAATGACAGGTCAAAGAATAAATAATTCACCTATTTTTTGTTATTTGTGAGTAAAAATGAGATATTCCCCCATCGGAGAGAGTTCTAAAGCGGCATGGAAGCTGAGAGGGGGGGGGGGTGAGGACTTTTCAACCTCTCTCTATATATATAGATGTGTATATACATCAGCTTTATCTTTTTATTCCTTTGAATTTCTTCTCAACATTATTCTTTGTAGCCAATCGGCGTAAGTTTTCTCCCCCCCCCCACACCCCCAAGTGTGCTACATCTATTTTGAATAGAAGGAGAGAAGAAGTACTGTTGAAAATAAGGAGAGTGTAAAGTGGCTATGAAGAAAAAAAAAAAAAAAAAGGGGACCCACCACACACATCCATTCCTTAAACCCTCATTTTTTTTTTTTGCTATATTCATCCTCGTCGTCGTTTGCATTGGGTAAAGGTGAAAGAGAGAGAGAGAGAAACGTGATCTGATCGCGCTCACTCCCTCCACTTTTTTTCTCTCTCTTTCGTCATTTATCTACTGAGATAACATCGTCTGTAAAATCAATTGATGGAAAAATCTGTGTGATGCGCGCGATCTATTCCTTCACCCTTCTTTTCTTATTTAAATTTAATTTATTTCCGTCAATTCGTCCAATTTTCCTATGATTGTATTCATATATTCTTTGAATTAAATCTGATGTGGCAGCACACAATTCGAAAGTTGTGTTCTGTGCTTGTCACACCAGGTTTTTTTTTTAGTTTCGGCAGATATATTAGAATTCAAGATGTAAAATTCATAAACAAGGAAAATATTTATATTTTATAACAGCTTCGATCTTTCCTATGAAGTACAAGAGTAAAGTGTGCTTCAAACAATTTCAAGAAAAAAATGAGATTTTTTTTTTATTTCCGATCTCTCAATAGAGATTAACTCCAATTAGTCTCATTGGCAATGTTTGAAAATTTTCAAAGCAAGTGGGATTTGAACCCGAATTGAAAAGCAGCTCTAGGTTCAGAGAGAAGAAAGAAGAGGAAGAAAGAAGAAAATGAAATATTTGATAAAGTTTGATAGAAGTAAAATAAATAAATAAGTAAATAAATTGAAATTGCAAAAATGATAATATAAACACTAAGATTAACACATGTAGGCTATATGTATATTATGTATACCCCAAAAGCCTCAAAAAGAGGTAAGGGGAAAATGGAATAAATAAATAAATACTAGTAGTCTTTGGCCGATTTTATTTAAAGCTTTCTTGTTGCATGTCAGTGGAATATCTAACTTAAATATAAAATTTCAACCTTGTAGCTATTTTCATTCTTGAGATATTTTGTTCACACAAAGATCAACTCACTATCAAAACGTGCACTTCCAAAATGTGGATATTGTATGTTCTAGAATTTTTATTATTGACAATATCACCAGAGATGAAAATATTTTTATTTTTTTGCTAAGGGGTAGTGACAAGCCCCTTTGTAATGGAATGTAGAAAGTATAATTTAATTTGGGAATCTGTCTGACCGATTTTAGATATAATTTACAATTTCCAATCGGATTCGGACCAGTAGGTTCAATTAAAAGTCAAAAAGTTTTCTAAAACAAAACTTTATTTGACCCCAGACAATGTTTCGTCCATTTGCTGTAGGACTTCTTCAGTGGTTGGAGTCATAGAGAGCCACATAGTATATAATTATTAAACAGTACTGAAGAAGTTCTACAGCAAGTGGACCAAACGAAACATTGTCTGGGGTCAAATAAAGTTTTATTTTAGAAAACTTTTTGAACCTACTGGTCCGAATCCTATTGGAAATTGTAAAGAAGGTTCCTGAGCTACATCAAATCATAATTAATATGCTTAAAGAGAACTTTCAAGGAAAAAACTTTCGTCCAGAAACTCGTATAACTTTTTGAATTATTAATAACACGATTTCTCCTATATTTTCACCCTTATAGAGGATGTTATAGAGCAGTGGTTCCCAACCTTTTTTTGATGTGCGGCCCACTTTTTCCGTAAAAAAAACTCTGAGGCCCAGTGTATATACCATATATAATTTTTACGAACCGACCGAATATTCGGTTTCGGTTACGGTTTCAGCCAAAAACTAGCCAAACCTTTGAGCCGGCCGAAACCTGAGTTTGAAAAGATGGGATGAGACTCGCTCACAAAAAAATAAAGTCAAATAATTTCCACAGGAAGGAGAAAAAAATTTAGCCTTCCCAAAAAAGGTAAAATGGTTACCACGAGAGGGAAAAAATTTCCAGCCGGGAAAAAAATTCGTTTTGCTTGGGAAAAGCTTAAAAAAAAAAAAAAAAAAAGGTAAAATGATATGAATTTTATAAAGGAAAAACAAGTTTCGGTTTCGGTTTCGGCTGAAAATCTTGTTTCGGTCGGACCCTAATAATTTTATATAAATATATATAATTTTTATATTTTCTTAGACGTCCGCGGCCCAGT
This sequence comes from Euborellia annulipes, assembly GCA_023213315.1. Classification (NCBI taxonomy): domain Eukaryota; kingdom Metazoa; phylum Arthropoda; class Insecta; order Dermaptera; family Anisolabididae; genus Euborellia; species Euborellia annulipes. The sequence continues at coordinate 66,275 of JAKCPI010028416.1, read as the reverse complement.
TCCAATCAGCCCGCGGCCCACGGATTGGGAACCGCTGTTATAGAGTATAGCTCTAGAAAAAAAAATAGTTGGGTCAAATTCATTTTTGAGGCTCAAACTCTTAAATGGAAAATTAGGAAGATTTTTAATTAATTGTATTTTCCCTTTAAATTACCTATCATAGATGTCTATAGAAATTTTAAAAGGAAATATTAATAAAAAGGTCAAAGATAGGAAAGCGAGGGTCTGCCTTAGGCGGGGCTGACCCAGTTAAGGGGGACAAATCTCCGAAGGTGGGCGGTGCGGCTAGTATTCTCATTTATTTATAATCAAAAGAATTTTAACATAGGTATGCATTTGCGTGTTTATTTTTATTTTAATAGGATTACTTTCTTGAAAGTTTAAAATAAAAAATGAACTCGAGAGAGAGAGAGATCAGATCAGAGCATTAAGTGCCTCTCTCTTTGCATACAAACACAGAGAGAGTCTCATTTAAATTGGGATTAATTATTACTATTAACGATTCTATTCTGAGCGTGTAATACCAACCAATAAGTGATTTTTTCCCTCTCTCTCTCTCACGTTAACAAGGTTTGCGCAATGCAGTGTTAGATGGCAATGGCTAGTGTGCATGCACAGGGGAGGTACGACGAACCCCTTTACCCCACAATCGCCTGTCGTTAAGCTCTGATTGGGTTTAATGGAAGCGCCAAGATCTGGTCCCCTCCGGTGGGACGCTTATGCAAATGCGTTCAACCTCGGTGTGTGTATGTACTAGGGGTATACCCCCCACCCACACCCCGTGGGAGAGAGAGAATCCCCTCAAGACAAACAGGGAACAGACCATTCATTGTAAAATTTAAAGCTTAATTTGTTAACTATTGAAAAATCTATCACTATAATTTCAAAATTAAATTTCGCACCCTTATAGAAAATTCGCTCAAAATGGGGGGACACTCAAAAAAATTCCTGTAAACCCAGCGAAAAGCATTTTTTTTTTTTTTTAACACTCACACTTTTTTCTCATTCACACTCACATTCACACACACATACACACAGTCTTTTCGGCAACTTAGGCCATTTAAGACTTTAAACGATACTCGTATTTATATAATATATATTTATTTGGGGTCCAGGCATTCTTATTTAAGCCATTTGGTATCCAATTGGCTTAAATAAAATCATCGGACTGCCTGGGGTCCGAACCCGCGACGTTTGGTATACGAGGTTAGCACGCCTCTACGCCAAGCCCCGAGGGCTTTTTCTCAGTTGATCAACGTGTCTCTTCCATAACGTATTGTTGATACGAATCCAATAATGCAGGCTGCCATCTCTCGATTCCACCTGCCCAAACTTCCACTTTTCTTTCGGATTTGAATAATTTCCAGCTAATACTCTATCCCCAATTTCAAATTCTTCAACTTTCTTTTCTTCCACCACAGATTTTTTTGATATACTCGGTTTAAGTAAATCTATCTCTGTTCTCAAGGTAAATTTAAGCAGCGTCGGTTGGAACGTTAACAACATTATATATATATATATAACAATTGGCCTAAAGGACCCCATACACCAACGGATTTTCCTCAAGACCAGGCCTGAGTAGTACATGCCTCTAGGAAATCCTCAACGTGTGTAATAGCGACCTTGAGGTCAAAAATTCTGATTGAAATTCTATAATATTTTCCTCAAGGAAATCCTTGAGATTTTTCCTTGAGGACGTCCTTCACGTGTATGGGGGTCTTTAAGTGAGTTCCCTCTCTGAGAACGGCCACTTCAACCTAAACTAACCTAATATAAACAAATCCTCAAGCAGATACTGGATTGGAATATTGGATCTCACCAGGCAACTCTACGAGGAGAGGGATTTGCTGTGACGTCCCGTCTTGTGGAAAGGACGTAAAGAAGGTTCCCTCTTTGTGATACATTCATTTCGAAATGAATAGGTGCTGAGGGAGTCCTTCATCAAAACTAGGACACCCTCATAAAATCAGACAACTCAAAGACAAAACGCGAACAGCCGATCATCAGTCGCCCCCCCCCCCGCCCCACAAGGCCAGAACCCCAAGGCCTCACACGCCGCAGGCTCTTCACCCTGACCAGGGACCAGCTCCAACCATCAGTCTAAATGTAAGGCGTCTAAATGCGCCAATATCAGGATATCCCCGGATCTCGGAAGTTGTAAAATAATTTAAAAGAAAACTATCAATCTAAGGAAAGAATATGATAAAATCACCATCCCTGGGCTATATTTTAGATGCCCTAGGGTACCTATGTCGGCATTGAGGGGCGCCAAAGGCTAGATGCGCCTGGGAGAGCGATCCACCTAGATACGCTGCTGAGAGTCCGGTAGATGGTTACGCCCAGAAGCCGGATGGGTTTGAAGTGTGTGTGTCTTCGTGCACGAAAGCACCTCGGATTCAAATCATAATAATAGTAATCAAATATTTGAAATTTGAATATTTCAAAATAAAAAATATCGATCTATCGATGTGACACACTCTCCTAAACACAATCTTCATAGTTAAAGCAAACTCAATTGTTTTGACGTGACAACGTCTTACAAATCATGTGCCTATAGTAGCAGGTCAGAGGGGCATGCACGAAAAAGTTTATCGGCTTGAATAACTCCTCTGTCTTAAGAGGTATAATTATGGGGAATATACGGTTAGAAAGAATGAGTTTTCAGCTAAAGATTTCACCATTTATTTTTTTCCTATCATTTTATTTTACCGCGCTGCGGTAAATTCAAATTTTTTATTATAAATTGGATAGTCGTCTCTTAAATCAGAACTTGAAATAACGAATTGGTTACTCACCTCGCTCTGCAGGTGGAGAAAGAAGCTTCGGGCTTCCCTCGGATGACAGACAGATGCACAGCGCGCGAAGGTGCGAAGGTGTGGGTGGCGGCGGCTACAAAACAAGAGAAACAAAAATTAAACATAAACAAAAAATCACAAACACTGTGCTGTCCAGTCAGTTTTTGTATCCACATAATTAAAAAGCACTCTCTCTCTCTCTGTTCATTAACACTCTACTCAGTTTTATTTCCAATCACGTGTTTGGGACGTGTCTGTCTGTCCCCTTGGGTCAGTCACTAGCCTACAGATGAAAATAGAATTGAATTAGCCCAATAATTCAAATATTATGAGAAATAAATGAAACAAAAATCAAACAGTACAAAATTTTGCATAAGCAACAACAACAACAACAACAAGAGAACAATAAAATTAAATTAATAAATAAATAGGAAAGTAAATAATTCAATGAAAGGAAGGAAATTTAAAAATAGGGATTGTTCACAAAACAATTTCGCAAAATAGTAGTAATTTTTTTGTATTAAATTCAATTGAACAGATGGCTAGCGGGGGACGTTCCACACGCAAATTCCCCAGGGCCACCCACCCAGGCCGCGCTTGGTATTGCTTGACTACAACGATCTCTGTGGCTTAAATTTTATTTTATTTCTAAGTGATTTTTTGAGGGAAATGGGGGGGGGGGTAATTTGGCGTGACTGGTGGCACATAACTCTAACTTTCGGTAATTTAAAGTTGCACAAGTAGTAAAAGCATGGGTGGGACTTAATATTGTCCCTCACTGTACCTGCCCTTAAATAAAACCTATGCTTAAAATCACCTATCCAACAGGCACTGGTTCGGATCCCCAGATAGTCCGATCAATATTTATTTGGATACCAAATGGTATTAAAAAAAAAAAACAAATTCTCTACAAATTAAAAAAAAAAAAACCATAAAAATCCTTCAAGTAGTTTTGGAGTTAAAACATTTAATATTTGAAATTAATTTAAATTGAAGTTGTAATTAAATCTCACAATTATTATTCGATAATTAATCATATTTATAATGAATTTTGATTTTTTTTTTTTTTAATTAGAATAGATAAAGATTTCTCAAATTGCTAACCAATTCCGTTTGTTTCAAAAATATTCTAAATTTATTAAATACATCTATAAAAATCTGGTGTGACTGGCGTACAGCACACAACTTTCTCTTACCTTCGGTAATCGAATGTTGTGTACTGTGCTTGTCACACCAGATTTTTTGTGTCGACATGTATTTAGTTTCCGACTAATAGAGCCCCCCCCGCCAATATACATTCGAATTTCAAGTTGTAAAATTTATAAGTATGGCAAAATATTTATATGTTGTTACCATGGCAACCATTCTCCTATCTTTTCTATGGAGAACAAGAGTAAAGTGGTCTTCAGAAGATTTCAATCACAAAATGAGAATATACATTTTAAAGAGAATCTAAAAAATAATTGATTTTTGAATTTAAAAAAAAAACGTTGGAGCAAATTTTGAGAAAATCGAAAAAAACTGAAAAAGTGCATCAGTAAAGTACTAGTACTCTTTGGTCGATTTTGTTCAAAAGCTTCGTGTCAGGTCCCATGGGGGTGCCTAACTTAAATATAGAAATTTCAACCTCCTAGCTCTTTTCGTTCTTGAGATATTTTGTTCACAGACACACACACACAGCAGAACACAGACAGACCATGTCGCGAAAACCACTTTTTTGGATTCAGTGGGACCTCAAAACGTCGAAGATCCATCAAAATCTCGACATCGAATTTTTGACATGAATCCAATACTTTTCTCTCTCTATATATATTAACATATATAATACAGGTAAGATGAAAGTAAAAAACCCATAAAAATCCTTCAAGTAGTTTTAGAGTTAAAATATTTAAAAAGAAAAATTTGAAATTAAATATCACAATTATTATTCTATAATTAATCATATTTATATTAAATTTTATTATCTAATTTTTTTCCTTAATTAGAATAGAAAGATTTGTTTTTGAAACAAAGTCATTAATGAACATATATATTCGTTCATTAAATTCCTCTCTCATCTTTTATTAAAATAGCAGCGGTATTATACTATATATAAATTGTTAAAGATATTAACTAATTATATCACCTAATAATAGCACTTCCCCATCTAATTTTCCAATTTAGTAATCCCCACCCCCCACCCCCCTCGTAATAATGTTGAAGAAACGAAATATCATAAATTGCCTGGCGGCCATTTATTTGTATAATAATTAAATTTATTATTATAAATTTTCTGAACGTTTAAACACCGCCCCTTAATCCTTATTAAATGTTTTATCTATGGCTCTTGCTCTGTGATTAAATATTTATGCATATGGATGGAATATCCCTCTCATATTCATATATTAAAATTTATTTTATAACATAATTTGCTAATTTAAATAAAGGTAGGTCATTTTAAGGGCTCTTTTTAAAGATGAACTAATCATTTAATACTCGCTAATTTAAGAGCTTTAGTATTTACTAGCTGCGCAATCAGTCAAAGGGGATTTAGAAAAATCTCTCACTTAGCACTTCAAAGAGATTAAACTTTTTGAGAATAAGGCTCAATTTGGTATTTTCTACATGCGTGGCTAATGATAAATTAATTTTTATTTCTAAATGATTTTTAACACTCCTTAGATAAGAAAACCCCATAATAATCCTTCAAGTAGTTTTGGAGTTAAAATATTTATAAAGAAAAAGTTGAAATTAAATCTCACAATTATTATCCAATAATTAATCATATTTATATTAAATTTTAATTTTTTTTTTTTTTGTCTAATTAGAATAGAAAAAGATTTTTCAACTAATTTGTTTCAAAAATATTCTAATTAGAATTTAATATAAATATGATTAATTAATTATTGGATAATAATTGTGAGATTTAATTTCAACTTTTTCTTTTAAATATTTTAACTCCAAAACTACTTGATGGATTTTTATGGGGGTTTTTATTTTTCTTTAGTTTGTAGAGAATTTTAAGGATAGATTTTATTTTTTATAAATATCATCTGGAAATATATATTTATTTATTATTCTTCACGCTTGCTGATAATACTAACGTTTTTTAAAGTCAAAAATTCAGTTCGATTATTTAAATTTTATAGTTCTAAATGAGTTTTTTTTTCTCTTAACCCATTCTCCCAAGAAAGGGAGCAGGAGCAGCCAAAAATTAAAGCCTCCGATTGTTGACAATTAACTATCATTCTCACTGACGACCCATAAAAATAATACATAATAAATATATTGTGGCCTTTTAACAACTCCGGGACTTATAGAATTTGAAAGACTGATGATGGAAAGTAAAATTTTCCTGAAACGTCTCGTTAATTGTCAAAAATCGGAGGCTTTAATTTTTGGCTGCTCATGCTCACTTCCTTGTGTATAAATCAACGTACATCATTGGAATTCAATAAAGAGTTCTCGGACCTTGGATTGGCTACCAATCCAATTGAAATAAATAGAGACTAAATGGCCTTCGATGCCGAAATCGACCTTAATTTAAACAAAATCTGGTGTGACTGGTCGAATAGCACACAATGGGAACATATTTATATTTTATTACCATGGCAACCATTTCTCCGAACTTTCCTATGAAGTACAAGAGTAAAATGATCACGATTTTTGAATTTTAATCAAAATCGTTGGAGCGAATTTAGAGAAAATTAAAAAAAAAACTGAAAAAGTACATTAATAAAGTACTAGTACTCTTTGGGCGAATTTGATTAAAAGCTTATTTTCCCGCCCTAGAGGGGTGTCTAACTTAAATATAAAATTTCAACCTCCTAGCTGTTTTCGTTCTTTAGATATTTTGTTTCACAGAGAGACCATTTTGCGAACACCTCTTTTTTGGATTCAAGGGACCTCAAAACGTGTATATCGACATCGAATTTTTGACATGAATCCAATACTTTCTCTCTATATATATTAACATATATAGAGATAAGGGAAAGTAAAAAAGCCCCCATAAAATTTCGTTAAGTAGTTTTCTAGTTTTAAAATAAATAAAAATATTTTCTCTTTTAATATAGATATGCAAAAAAAAAGAGAAATTTAAAATCTCGTAATTGTTATTCAATAATTAATGATATATAATTAAAATTTATTCTTCCAATTTATTGTATTTTATAATTATAAAATCCTTTAGGGTTCTTTTTTGATACAACAAACAACCAATAGCCAATAATCTTCCACTAGATGATTTTTTTTTCCTAGAATTAAATAAAACCTCGTTTTTTTTTTTTTTTTTTTTTGAAAGGAAATAGATTCATTTTAATACATTCGTTATTTCGATCTCAACCTCTAAAGGTTTAATTTAAAATTCGCTGATAGATATGTTTGATATTCCATGAAGAGATGAATCCAACGTTATTTACGTTTTTTATCCAGCATCACTTGGCAAGCAAGCCCTCTCCCCTCTCTATACCGTTGAAAATCCATTTCTAAGTAAAAAAAAAAACGCTATAGAATTCCATGTATCTATTTCGTTAGCATTCTTATCTTTTATCAGGGTGTTAAAAATGCGATGTGCTTTTTCAAAATGACCCCCCGCCACCAATGAAAAGTATAAAATATTCCCAAACTGTTGTTGTTGTTGAGGGGTAGTTGTTGCTGTTGCTATCTTCATATCATTAACGAGAGCTCGTATTTACTGATTATGTTTATCCCCCCCATTAGCATTTCCCTCTCTGCGTATGTGTTTTTTTTTTTTTTTTTATGCTTTTTGCTAAATTTAAAATAGAAGCTTTTTTTTTTTGTTTATCAGAGGGGAAAAATCTTGGGGATTCAAAAAATAAATGCAGATAACCTCTCTTTTTTTAAATTTATATTTCTATAAAAAGAAAAAAAAGGATATATTTGGCTTCCTATTTTTTTTTTTTTTTTAAGTGAAACTTTTATTTGATTTCGCTCTTCTATCAGCATGTCACGTAACAAGCCGTCAAGGGCCGTGATGCTACAAGCCATGACAACAAAAAAAATTGAAATTTAATATATATGACGAATTATAAAAAAATAATTGTGAGATTTAATTATTCAATTTTTAAATTGATAAAATATAATTTTAAAAATAATTTAAAATTATTCAAATCTTCAATTACTAAATAAATATTGTTCTCAGTTTTTAACATACGTCTATTGATTTCCCATTTTATTAAGTTAAGATTAAAAACGCGATTTAAATACCCTTAATTGAATAATTTTCTGAAAATTTTCAGTTAAACGCCTACGATCTGAAAAAAAAAAGTTTCACTTGCATCGTGGTTTCATAAAACCACACAATGATTTTTTTTTTGTATTATTGTTATTTAAGGTCTTTTTTTGTCATTGGAGGCCATTTAGACTATTTATTTCTTAAGAAGTCATGATGTTCGTATCAACAGTATCTCAGAGTTCCTTAGAGGGACTCTTGGCAACCATAACATTTATCCTGACGAAGGCCAGAAAAATCGGCCGAAACGTCGACGATTGTATTAAATAAAGCGAGAAAATTTTTTTTTAATTTCTCTTACCTATATACAGAAATTCGTAAGAAAAATTTTATATTCGTTAACTAAGATGCTGAAAAAAGATCTATAAAAAAAAAAAGTTTGTTTTTTTCTACTACACTTGAAAATCAAATTTGTGATGGGTCACTTTATCAGTTTTTGTCTTAAAGTAAAAAAAAAAAATAAAACATTTCTCTTTAAATATCGCTATCACATTCTTCATATCACAAAATGACACACGTTAACAAAATTAGATAATAATTTTTGTTTTTTTTTTATTATTTAACTGACATTATCTTTTTCTCATTTCAAATTTAATATAAATTGACAATCGGAAGGAAAAAATATTTTTATCAAATCAATCGTCAAATATATGTTTATATAACATAAAAATCTGGTGCGACTGTTCGCACAGCATCTGTGCTCGTCACACCAGATTTTTTTTTGTCGAGATATATTTAGTTTCCACCGATATATTAAAATTCAAGATGTAAAATTTATAAATTTTAAAGATCATCTAAAAAAATAATTCATTTATGGACTTTAATCAAAATTATTGGAGCGAATTTTGAGAAAATCAAAAAAAAAAAAAAAAAAAAAAAAAACTGAAAAACTACATCAGTAAAGTACTAGCACTTTTTGGCTGATTTTGTTCAAAAGCTTATTTTCACGCCCACAGGTGGGTGTCTAACTTAAATACTAGTATAAAATGTTGATAAGAGAAGTTGTTCAGCGATTAGAATGATAGACAGGAAGAGAAGATGCCAGCCAGAGGCTCTACTTTTGGCTGACGGTTTTGTAACTTTAATGAAATTTATTAATTAACACACACAATTAAATATAAAAAGGTTGTAAACTTGAATAAAGTGAATTTAAAATGAAATTATAAAAAGAGTTGAAGAAAACAAATTGAAAGTTGAAACGCAAGTGTTATCTTGAGGTGAATATAAGTGAGAATGGAATTGAATTGAAAAAACGTGCGAGTACTCCAATTGGGAGTCAGAGTAAAGTCAGAGGTTAACACGGAGACCGGCCAGTCAACAGGAGGAGCCAGTCAGCCCAATGGCGGCCAATGTGTTGCAAATTCAACTGCTTTAGCGGATTCTAACAAATCTTGAAACGATTCAAATTTAATTTTGAGTCTTTTACGAATTTTTAAATGTAATAGTCCAAACACAATGTCCACTTGCGCCTTTTCAGGCAATTTATAAGGTAGTTGGGCTAATAAAGAACGAATGTAACAAACAAAAAGTTCAGTTGGTTCATTATCACTTTGTTCTCGTGAAAATATTTTTCTAAAAATTAAATGAGGAGGCAGTCTTCGTGAAAATGCTTCGGATAATGATTTTATAGCATCATCCCACCTTTCAACAGAGTCTTTAATTCCTTTCCACCACGTGGCTGCTGTACCTTCGAAAAGCATGGAAAAACCACGAAGGGCGTTTTCGTCCGAAACGTTTGCACAATCTTTGAACGTGTTTACAGCGTCAATGAATGCATCGACATCGGATTTTTCGCTTCCATCGAAACGAGCACTACATTTCGAAAAGTTACCGGAAAAGGTCACTGAATTTGATGACATCCTCTCTTCCTGTCTATCATTTAAATATAAAATTTCAATCTCCTAGTTCTATTCGTTCTTGAGATATTTTGTTCACAGACAGACCATGTCGCGAAAACCACTTTTTTGGATTCAGGGGACCTCAAAACGTGAATATCCATCAAAAACTCCACATCGAATTTTTGACATGAATCCAATACTTTCTCTCGCCCCCGGGTCTGGCGTAGTAGGTAGCGTGCCTACCACCTATACCAAATGTCGCGGGTTCGGACCCAGGCGGTCCGATGATTTTATTTAAGCCATTTGGATACCAGATGGTTTAAATAGAAATGCCTGAACCCACAATAGATAATATATATTACAACGGTTATCGTCAAAGCCTTAAATGGCCGGAGTTGCCGAAAAGACTGTGTGAATGTGTGTGTGAGTGTGAGGTAAGAGATAGTAAAAAAGAAAGAAGGAAATATTTTTTTTTTTAATTTTGCCAAAAAACGAAGATGCCTTCTCAATTCTTACCGCATAAAAAATATTTGAAAATTTACAAATGTGTATGACACTGCTCTATTACCGATAGATCTTTTATATATTACTAGTAGGCTACACTGTAAACAAATTTTTGTTGATTTTACAATTGTGTAGGATGCAAATTACATAAACAAAAACATATTAAATTTAGTGAGTCTTTGAAAAAACCATTTACAAATGTATTGTAATTTTAGAAATTGTAATTGAAAATTAGAGTGCAATTGAGTGGTAATTTTAAAGTTTCCAAACTGCTTTCGAAAAAAATACAATTTTTAACGAAAATTACTATACAATGTATGTAAACTTGTAATTTTAAAATGTTCTTTTGTTGTAAATATTTGAACTCATAAATTTGAAAATTTAGTAGATAAATGCACAGTATTTATCATTTACATGGGAAATTTATAAATTTAGTATTCCAAAATACACTAAAGTTAAGATTTTTTTTTTTTTACAGTGTATACATATGATTTGGCGTTATCATCCCGAGATACAAATGATAAGTCGTTATTAGGGGCTCCGCAGCCGCAATAGTCAATAAATATCTAGAGGGTGGGGCTTTTTATTCCCAAATTTTAATTTATCCCTCTCATAGCCTATGAAGATTTGATTAATGTTCTGTTCATATATTGAAGAGAGAGAAAAAAAAAAAAGAATTCGTTTATTTGTGCTCGCATTTCTTCTTCGTTTTTGTCTTAACACGTTTTCGTTAAATTTTAAGGATTCTACTCGAGTCGTTTGCTAGGGTAGGGGTGGGGGCTCTTAATTACGACTCATAATTTTCTATTAATTCCACCAGGACCCTCTCTCTCTCTGTCAGCGAATTTGTCACGTGCCTCTCTTTCTCTCTACGCACTCGCGTGATGTGAATTTAAAAAAAAAATTTTATTTTATATATAAGAATATTTATGATGATAAAAAAAAAAAAAAAAAAATATGAAAACAGAGGAATATTGCGAATTTCAAAGCGAGCATGATTTGTATTTTCATTTTTTTTTAGAGAGAAAGAAAAAAGAAAAATTCATTTTATGCAAATTCAATTATGCTTAATATAAATATATATTTGTATATTCTTTGTCACATTTTACGATTATTAAAAGAAATAATTAAATTATTTATTTATTTATTTATTGGTTGGTTTAATAGAATGTGTTTTAAAATGTTAAATATATAATACTAGCCGCAAGGCATGTCTTTGGTCGGTAAACGAACTTTTTCCTGTTAATTTTCTCAAATCTCGGTAGCTGGCGCTTGACACAGTAATGCGTAACAGGGTCCATATATGCCCGAGGAATAGAATTTTTACCATCACTGATTGCAAAAAACATTTTTACGATAATCTATAGTTTTTTGTCTTTCCAAAAATCATTCTAAAGCACTTTGTTAGATTAAAAGCTAATTTTTTAATATGTTATTAATCACTATCAAATACGTATAAAATAAAATTTTGAAGCAGATCTGACGTAGGGTTATCGTGTAATTAATTTTTAAAAAATTGAAATTTAGTCTATGGGGAATGTCGACGAAACGCACACATATCGAATTATATAGCCACCTCTGCAATAGAAACAAAAACAAAAAACTTACATTTTATCAATTCACTTCCGAGGAATACGTTAAACATAAAATCAAAATATTCTGCAGAAATCTTTTAAAGATATTTTGACAAGAAAGTCAAAAAATTCTGCAAAATGACAATCGCCAATATTAAAAAATGAAACTCAGACCAGTCTGGCAACGTCGCATAAAATAATACTCTTTTCTCGCTGTCAGTTATAATTTTTTTTCCATTTTACGATATTTTTTCTCGCAAATCGTCAATTGTGTTTAAACTGATTTGCATTAAACATTGTAATATATTAAATAAAATAAAATTGAAGGCATTTAAGATTTAAAATAAACAGCTGATGAATGCAATGTTGCCAGTTCTATATTACGTGAAAAACTGCTCAAGTCGAAAGTCATTCATTTATTATTTTTGGTAATTAAATTATTAACTTAATCCAATTATAAACTATGATAGGTCACGACTAAATTATAATAAGGAATTTTGGCATTCAAATTTTCAATTTTATTAAAAAAAAAATTTAGATTCTATTATGACTTATGATGTACTATCCGAACAACCTTAATATGGTATTAAAAATTTAAAAATATTAAAATTTTAATAAAATTTAATTCTTTTCCCGTTCATATTTTTGAATTTAATTTCCATCTCATCAGTTAATAATATTATTTCGCTTGCTCATAAATGAGAGAGAACAAAAAGGATACAACAACAACAACATCAACAAATCCATTGCATTTTACCAATTGGACCATTTATGGTGCCTTATTTGAACTGCATATCCCAGAGAGACATTAATGCATGCCTGGTGCATCGGTATAATTGAGCGCCCCCCCCCCCCCCGGTTAATTGAGTGCGGGGTGGTGGCTCTGCTAACGTGCAAGGGGTGGGAGGGGAGGGGGGTACTATAAAAGGGACTTTATCACCCACCAACTGGTGAGAAATTGATCGCCAAACATAAAAATGCTTTCACAACATGATCGAAACATATTTACTTTAATATACAAGTGACGTGGGGGGAGGGGGTGGAAGGGGAGGGGGGTGGGAATTTATGTTACACGTTTTAATTCGATTTATTTTATTAATTTTATACTTTTATTATTATTATAGTGTAATACTAAAGAATAGTTAAAAAAATTAAAACACGTGTAATTGGTATGTATGTGAATAAAACGATCCATAGGAATTATATATACTAGATTATATGTTTCAAAATATATTGACATTCTATCTGTCAACATCATTTAATTTGTCAAAAAGCGAAATAGAACCCGATGCTTTGGTATACAAGGCACGCGCGCTACCAACTACACCAAGCCCAAGGGCTTTAAAGGCTTTTATTTATGCTGATAATAATTTCTTCCATCGGAGTATTGATAAAAAAATGTAATTTTTAAAGTGGAACTTTTATTTGATCCCCTCAAATTTTTTTCGCTCTTCAATCAGCATGTCGCGTTACAAGCCGTGACGTTTCAAGCCATGACGTCACAAGCCGAGACGACAAAAATAGGAAAGTTGAAATCTAATATATATGTCGAATTATAAAAAAATAATTGTGAGATTTAATTATTCAATTTTTAAATTGATAAAATATAATTTTTATAATAATTTAAAATGATTCAAATACTAAATAAATATTGTTCTCAGTTTTTAACATGCGTCTATTGATTTCCCATTTTCCAATTATTAAGTTAAGATTAAAAACGCGATTTTAATACCCTTAATTGGATAATTTTCTGAAAATTTCCAGTTAAACGCCTACGAACCGAAAAAAAAGTTTCACTTGCATCGTGGTTTCATAAAAAAACACAATGATTTTTTTTTAGTATTCTTCATTTCATAATCTAATCTAATATTAATAACCTAATAGTTATTTATAAAAAAAAGCGAAATTTTGCAAGTGATCTCATTGAATTGAATTATTAAATAAAAATTGTAACTCCCCCTCCCTCTTCATGTTTTTCGTATTTCGATTTCATTCGTCCTTCCGTCGCATAGAGGGAGAGAGATAGAGGCAAGCAAGCAAGCAGCTGGCGTCAAAATCAAAAATTTAAACATAGTGTAATTGGCAAGTAGAAAAAAAAAAGAGAGCTAGATAGCCAAGTGAGGGTCCCATTGCACTCTGCACATGTTATATTCACCCGGAATGGAAATATTCCCTCTAAACATTTGGGAATACTATGATGGGGGGAGTATACACCAAAATGAACTTTTTTATTTTTTGAAATTCCTATCGGGATCCCCGTTTATTTGTCTGAGGTGCTTTCGTGTACGAAGACAGACACCTCAAACCCAACCGGCCTCTGGCCGTAGCCATCTACCGGCACCCCGTGAAGTTACATCATTTCCTATCTCTAGCTCCTCCTCCTGCGTTCGTTTCTAGCTAGTGAACTAATCCTTATTTCTGGTTCCACCCGGTTCCTTTTATCCAACCTTTTCTATGCTATGGATGATATCCTAGTTTGAGGAGGGACTTCCTCAGCACCGACTCCTTTCGAAGAATGCATCACTGAGAGGGAACCTTCTTACGTCCCTTCCACAGGACGGGATGTCACAGCAACTCCCTCTCTCCGTAGATTTGCCTGGGGGCTATTGTGGTGAGATCCAATATTCCAATCCAGTGCCTGCTTGAGGATTTGTTTGCATTAAATAAATATTTTATTTGCCCTCGGGGCTTGGTGTAGAGGTTAGAGTGCTAACCTCATATACCAAACGTCGCGGGTTCGGACCCAGGAAGTCCGATGATTTTATTTAAGCCAATTGGATACCAAATGGCTTAAATAAGAATGCCTGGACCCCTAATAGATAAATTATTTAATAACGGATATCGTAAAAAGTCTTATATGGCCTAAGTTGTCGAAAAGACTGCATGAATGTGTGTGTGAATGTGAGTGTGAATGAGAAAAAAAAAAAAAAAAAAAAAATATTATGTATAAAATTTAAACAAATAATGTAAGTGAGATTTTTTTGTCCTATGAGTTCATGCGAATGTGTGTCACTGAAATTTTAATTTTCATTTATTCTCGCCTCCGGCTCTAAAGATGGCCTAGACCAGTAGCCGAAACGTCAGCCTGGAACGGCAACAATAAAAGAAATTATTTTGGCTGCCTATGTCTTAGATTTTTTTTTTTCGACTCCTTAAAAACAGTTAAGCTTATAATTCTGAAATGAAGACAACTCGAGTTCAAATCCACCAACAAATTATCCAACTCTATTTGAGATACCTTCTCCTGAGGAAGGAAACTGGAACCCACCTCAGTATTATTCCCATTATAATTATTCTTCAGAGTAACCACAACGTGTGAGCGATGACACTAATGACCGAGAGATATTCTTTGAAATTACAAAGTTTGAAATCTTGAAACGTAATTTTTTTTTTTTTTTTAATTATTTTTTACCAATAACTTCTGAACGGAATGAAATTTGTTCCAGCTCTAAAGGATATCGTCTTAATTATTATGGCTGAGTTTCAAAAGATTTGCTTCAAAGGAAGCTAAGAAAATCGTGGTTTCGTGATAATAATTTACTGCTCATTTTTACCGCTCCTTGCGGGCCGATTCACTTCTAGTTTTAATACCATCTTACTCTCACTTAGGAGTATAAATTTGCCAAGCCTCTTTCTAATCCGATGAATAGTAGAGAAGTAACCGGCAGAAAATTGGTGATAAACGTATATAAATATTAACGAGATCGTTTATAAAAAAAGAATTTCTTGTACTACATAAAATTTTATCATCCCAGATAAGAGATGAAGCACGCGCGGGCCAGCGTATTTCATAAAATGACCAACGGATAGAGAGAGTGTATGTACAACGTTATTATATCGCTTTAACCTTTCTTTATATACATCTTTATTTTTTTTTTTTTTTTTTTGCTCAAAAAAATTACTCTTGAGACAAAAGACATGACAGAGAGAGAGAGAGAGAGAGAGAGAGAGAAGACAATGAACATATGATGATGTCACTCAAAATTTGAAATTATTATAAACAACATTTCCCAAAAGTATAATAATAAGACAAACAATTTAAAATTTAAATATTATATTCTATTTTAAATTCTCCTTAGATATTTTGACATATGTGCATGGATAGGATGTTATTAATTCCTGTAATTCTTCCATTTCAGAGTCTCTAGATTTAATTCAGAATTATCTTTTCGCGCCGCCCGCCAGGGGCATGTTCCAAAGCCGCCCCTTTTACAACTTGTATCAGTGGCACAACAAGGATTTGTTTATGGGGGAGGGGGGAGGGGGTTTGTTAAAATTTTATTTAAATAAAATAAACATATTTTTATTTTTTTTTCCGTCCGTCTGTCACGCTCTGTTTGACCAACTTCCCGTTGGAATTTTGAAACGAAATTTTGAAGTCTTATAAAAGACGTTTTGGATAGTACAGGGAAAATACTCGAGTCCCGAAATTCCTATAACTTTTTGAGTTATTAATTTCTAAAGTTACAATTTCTCCCATAGGAAATGTATAGAAAAATGTCTATGTATTCTTTGCAATTGGAATAGTAGTAATAATAATTTTCTTTCTAGGGTCTAGGGGGGCCCAACCAGTTGAGGGGGGTCCAGGAGGGCGAAGCACCCCTGACTAGACGCGAAGGCTAGTTTCTTAAATAAAAAGACAGGCTGTTATTTTTTTCTTTTGTATTTGTAATGTGATATATGATGATAATGATATATTATATAATATAATTTATAGATGGCAATTAGAATTTTTTTATCTCCTGGGCGGGGGGGGGGGGTTAATTGATTTTTGCCTTAGCCGGGTGCCATAGGTTAAGGGGGGGGGGGGGGTTGAAAAATTGAACCCCCCTGGTTGCGCCACTAACTTGTATTATATATATATAGGTAAGAGAAAGTAAAAGAGGAACAATTGTAATGGAAAGAGAACCAAATACCTATTTATATTTTCTCTCTCCTTTTTTCTTATCATTTACTAAATTTCCCATATTTTTTTTTATAAAATCTTAAACCGTAATTTATTTCTACTTAGTTGCTCTAAACATTTAAATAATAGCTTTAAGAACTATTATTACAATTCGTAAACATTTATAAATTATAAATTTTATTAACTGGTTAAATGCTAAAGTAGATCGAGGGAGGGAGGGGGGGGATGTTTTCTCATTTGTTTTTGGAAACAAATTCCCCTTTGAGAGAGCTATAAAATGCATTTAAATAAACTATGATAGTAGATACACACACACACACACACACACATGTATGTACGTACACGTAGATGTAATAAAGTCTCGAAATCCCCAAAAGAGAAATAATTATTAGAATCTGCTTCTTTTTTTTTATTTATTTATTCATTGAAGCAATTGTTTTTCTTTATATTCTTAAGGTGCAATTCCTTTGAAACGGCTAGAGACGCGCGGCTGTGGCCGCTAATGACTTAATATAAAAAGGCAAATAGATATCAAATTTTCTTTAATTAATAAAATATAATTTTATATAATAATAATAGAAATATTTTTTTACTTAGAATTTAGTAAAAATATGTATTAAAATAACTAGAAATAGATTTATGTAGTTTATTTTGAAATAAATTTACTGGGAGAGAATAAAGTATCATTCAAGTAAAAACATCTTTTTTGAAGCGATGTTTTAATGGAGGGGTGATTCAAATTGTTTTCTTTTTTATTTATTTATTTATTTAAGGTCTTTTTCGGCATCTATGGCCATTTAGACTCCGTTCCTATTTATTTAAATTGATTGGTAGCCAAAAAATTTGCCATTTTCTAAAAGATAAACAAAATTGATCACAATTTTATAAATAAAGTAATCCCTTTGTGATCGCACCTTTATAGGAATTCAACCTAGCGTCTCGATCGCGCTTCTGCAGCCGCGCGACTCTAGTCGTCTCAGTCGCACCTTTAGAGACAATTTATTGGGATGATGATTTTTTTCTTATATCTCTAAAACTATTCATCGGATTAGGATGAGGTTTGGTAAATTTGTAGGACTAAATAGGCCTAAGGGGGTATTAAAACTAGAAGTGAATCGGACCGTAGAGAGCGGTTAAAATGAGCGGTAAATTATTATCGCGAAACACGGTTTTCTCAGCTTTCTCTGAACCAAATCTTTTGAAACTCAGCTATAATAATTAGGACTATTGTCTCTAAAGTTAGCGCAAATTTCATGAAAATCCGTTCAGTAGTTCAGAAGTTATTCGTAAAAAAAAGAAAAAAAAATTGAGTTTCAATATTTTTCGTTTTTTTTTTTTTTTTTTTTAAGGTCTCTTTCGGCATCTAAGGCCATTTAGACCCCATCCCTATTTATTTCAAATGATTTTTAGTCAAATCAAATGAAATAAATTTTTTTCGCTTGGGACGGGAGGCGAACCCGGGACTCCGGTGCGAGAAGCTAATGTCTTCTCACTGAGCCACGGCTCCCGGGCTTTTTCGTTATTTCATAGATTAATTCGAGATCTATTTAATTATATAATTAATAAATAGGCAACGAGGTTACAAAACTTTCCCACTATATAACTACCAAATTAAGAACGGGAAAGTTTTGCAACTTGGTAGCATATATTTTTTTTTTTTTTTAATTAAAACGATTTTGATAGTTTTTCTTAAATATTTGACTAAAGAGGTGTTTGTTTTTTTTTTAGGGAAACATGTGAGTCGATAGTGACCTCAGTTTCAACTTATATCTTCTTCTTCGTTTTTTTTTTTATGATCTCTCCCAAGAGTTGCTATTTAACTCTAAAACTCAAGAAGCAACTCCCATAAAAAATATTACAACTAGCAATGCTGCTGGGCAAAGGCAACCAAGACACCTTCCATTTCATATATTATAGATAAAATTATAAATGTTTAAAAGGCTAGAGGTTGCAAGTTCAAGTCAATTGCTATTTTTTTTAGACATACACAGTACAAGTAAATAAATTATTACTACTTAATCAACTATAACTTGTTAATAAAAAAAAAATCTGGTGGACTGGCGCACAGCACACAACTTTCTCTTACCTTCGGTAATCGAAAGTTGTGTTCTGTGCTTGTCACACCAGATTTTTTGTGTCGACATATATTTAGTTCCCTACAATACGGAACATTTGAATTCAGATGTAAAATTTATAAGTATGGGAAAATATTTATTTATATTTTGTTACCATGGCAACCATTTCTCCTATCTTTTCTATAGAGGACAAGAGTACAGTGGTCTTCAGAAGATTTCAATGACAAAATGAGAATATACATTTTAAAGAGAATCTAAAAAATAATTGATTTTTGAATTTAAAAAAAAATCGTTGGAGAAAATTTAGAGAAAATCAAAAAAAAAACTGAAAAAGTGCATCAGTAAAGTCCTAGTACTCTTTGGTCGATTTTGTTCAAAAGCTTCGTGTCACGTCCCATGGGGGTGCCTAACTTAAATATAAAATATCAACCTCCTAGCTCTTTTCCTTCTTGAGATATTTTGTTCACAGTCACACACACACACACACACAGACAGACCATGTCGCGAAAACCACTTTTTTGGATTCAGGGGACCTCAAAACGTGAAGATCCATCAAAATCTCGACATCGAATTTTTGACATGAATCCAATACTTTCTCTCTATATATATATATATATTACATATATACATAGGTAAGAGAAAGTAATAATAAAATTTGTTATAAATTGATAATTAAAAAAATTCTTTTTTTTTTCTCTTTGATCCTTATAATAAGGTATTTGCATTTATATTAAATGTCTTAAAATTGCAACACAATTTTAAGTAAAGACGAGGGTCCGTCAGAGGAGGACTACTAACGCCATCTTATCGGTAAATCAGGGGCGTATATAGAAATTTTTTTCGGGGGGGCCCGAACTCAAAAATTTTCTGAGGAAAATTTTTTTTTTAAGAAACTATACTTTTTTTCACATGAAATTTTTTGAGGAACATTTTTTTCTATTGCGGAACTAAAGTTGTCCATCCTGTGGAAAAATTTGTTGCGCTGATGTCTGTATATCCCTATATATGTATATGTGTTAGGGAAATTTCGGGGGGGGGGGGGGCGGGCCCCCTCGGCCCCCCCTTAAATACGCCCCTGCGGTAAATACATGAATTGCCTCCAGTACCCGCTTCACGAAATGGCAACGTCTTAAAAAAAGAATAGAATTTCTCGAATTTTGAAGTTAATTTTTACTTTCTCTTACAAATATTAGTATATATATATATGGAAAGAAAGTATTGGATTCATATCAAAAATGGGTCCCGCAAAATGGTCTGTCTGTGAATAAAATATCTCAAGAAGGAAAAGAGCTAGGAGGTTGATATTTTATATTAAAGTTAGGCACCCCCCTGGGACGTGACACGAAGCTTTTGAACAAAATCGGCCAAAGAGTACTAGTACTTTACTGATGCACTTTTTCAGTTTTTTTTTTTTTTAATTTTCTCAAAATTCGCTCCAACCATTTTTTTTTTTTAATTCACAATTATTTTTTAGATGCTCTTTAAAATGTATATTCTCATTTTGTCATTGAAATCTTCTGAAGACCACTTTACTCTCGTACTCTATAGAAAAGATAGGAGAAATGATAAAATCATTCAAAGAATATTACTATTGTATTTTATATTAGAACTATAAAAAATAGAGTATATTTTTGCAAGATTGCGAGATTTTATTTTTGCGGTATATCTTTGGGGCTGATAGGTTGAATTGTAAATAAAATCTAAAAAAAAAAGTGAGATTACATATTAAAAAATAAAACAAACAGCTGAGTCATCTCGAGAATTCACGTAACATAGTGCTAAATAAATTTCCCTTTTTTTTTTTAATTCTAATTAATTATGGGCCTATATGAAATTTTATAATTAAACAAACACCAAGAACGTATTTAAAGATCCTTTTCGTCCTTTATTCCTTCCGTTAAGTCAAATTTATGGTTATCATTGGTCGGTTAAAAGGTGAAAATTATCTTTACACTAAAACTAAACTTAGCCCAAATGCATGAGATTAAATATAGCCCTGAATATAGCTACCATACTGCCATCTGTTGGCAAATTTTAGTAAGAGTTGCGTTTTTGGCTTACTCCTGAAGACCCTCAAGGTGCGTGTCTCGAAAAGCTGTTAGAAGACGATTGAGTAGCTAGTTACTCTAGGCGGCAAGAGATGGCGTTAGTTTTTCCCATAGTGATACAAGGGATTTATTCCATTTCATTTGAAAGATTCCAGCTATTTAATTAAGGGTAAAAAATTAATTATTTTTTAACACAATGATTACTAATTTAATTATCTATAAGATATAGAGCGAATTTTTTTAAAATATCTTTTATTTAATGCGATTAATCTAAAAAAAAAATTTTATTTTTTCGAAAATCAAAAAAAGGGCTTCTATAAGTTGTAGATATTTTAAATAGCTTTAATTTAAAAAAAAATTGAGGTCGATAGCTTCAAAATTGTGGCCGTTGGAATCTCCCAAAATTAACACCCCGAGACGCGCACCTTAACGCCATCTCTTGGCAAAAGCATGAATCTCCATAATCGAGTTAAAAAAGTTTTCAAAACAAAATAAATATAATGTATAAATGGAAAGTTTTGTAACCTATTTGCCCTTATTTACTCCATGTTCTGGTATTTTTTAATATAGTCAAGCAATGTTGTTGTGATTAAATTTTTGAATAGACGTCATAACGTCAACAAGAGAGGGGTGGGGGGGGGGGGGTGGCTGTGAATATTTTGTTAATGATAAACACACACAAATGACAAATCTACAAATTCCAAATAAATTATAAAACTTGTGCATAAATTCCGGGCATTCTTTCTTTAAAATAATATACACGGTAAATTAACACAATTATTAGAGCTATGTATTTTATGGATTTTGATAAATTACATACATTTTAAACTTTAGGCCTGTAGTTGATATATTAATATTTTTAAATTAATACACTCGGGTATATGTTTCCAGATATTTATTTTTTTTCGTGAGGCACTAAAACAAGCTTTCAAAAAAGGGAAGATCCAGAGGTGTTTCTCGGGGGGGGGGGTAATCTGGTGTGACTGGTCGCCCAGAACACAATTTTTTCTTAATTTCGGTAATTTAAAGGCGCATTCTGTACTTGTTTGCCAGAATATAAATACACATCAAATTTTATTTTCAATTTTACTCTCACTTTTATTAAGTAATAATTTTACATTAAAAATAAATGTTTTTTTCGGAAAAAAGTATTTTTTTTTTTTTAATCTCGGGGAGGAGGGGGTAATTACCCCCTTTACTCCCCCCTTGCTTTTAAATCAAATCGGCCAAATAATACTTGTACATTTTCAGTTTTTTTTTTTTTTTCAATTTTCACAAAATTGGCTCTAAGGATTTTGATGAAAATTCATAAATCAAATATTTTTTAGATGCTCTTTAAAAAGTATATCAGCAAAATTTTTCGTGTAAATTGCTTGAAGTATACTTTACTGATGTAGTTTTCAGCTATTTCAAATTCTTTTTCCGGCTCTTTCTTCCATAGAGGCAATGTTAAATTCCTATATGGGGACTTGAATGTTAATTTCGATTCACATTTAAAAAGTTTTTCTTACCAAATTTTGTATTTATTTGGAAATTAGAGAGACATTTTTTTTTAACACACACTATTTTCATATTCACACTCATACACACATTCACACAGTATTTTCGGCAACTCAGGCCATTTGGTATGCAAATGGCTTAAATAAAATCATCAGAACCCGCGACGTTCGGTATAGAAGGTAGTTACCAACTACACCAACCCCGAGCGGCAGAGAGGCAGTTAGATGCTCTGTGAGTCAGCTTTTCAGGTATACAATAGGGCTGTGGGCGGGACTACCCAGCAGTTGAAAGCAAAAGAATAGAGCACGCCTACGACTGACCCTTCAAACAGTCATAAATAGACCCTTTTGTGCTGTGCCCAGTCGGTACACTCGCCTCGCTTGAGTTTAAGATCCTTAAAATCTTAACATTTACATTGCAACAAGATACATCCCAAATTGTATTAAACTTGCCCGCCGGGGGGCGCGATTAAGGTGGTACAGGAGGGCGCAGCTAGGCGGAAAGCTCGCCGAAGCCGGATTTTGCAACTATTGTGTATAAAATATCCAAATAAAAATTTTGAAAAATAGTTTATTTCAAGGAGTCAACATTTAAATTGCAAGTTTGGAACTAAGGTGTCCGTGCTATGGGAAACTAAATATATCTAGACACAAAAAATCTGGTGTGACAAGTACCAGTACTTCAGTTAGAGAAAGTTGTGTGCTGTGCTCTAACCACACCAGATTTTTATACAGTATTTTTGTTGAATCTTGAAAACTATTCAATTTTATTTAAACAAACAGAAATAGTATTTTCCTAAAATCTCTCTTTGTTCTTATGTCACATTGAGAAAGAGAGAGAGAGTTCGTTAATTGTTTTATTTAATTATAAACTTGATTAGAAAATGTTATTTAGAGTTTCGCGATCAGAGAGAGAGAGAGAGAGAGAGGCAAGGGAACATCCTAAAGAGAGAGACGGGATTTATTCGGTTCGCCGCTTTCTCTCTCTCTCTCTCTCTCGTTCCACACACACACACACACACTTTGCACATCTCGCCCGTCTTTGCTTCTCCCAAGGGGGATCTCTCTCTCTCTGGATGGTGCCAACAATTTATATACCGGGTGTCTCTTATGTTCTGCATCCTGTACTAAAAGATAAACTACATGGCCAAAGGATTACCAGAGAGAGAGAGAGAGAGGGAAATAAATATTAACTTTTTAAATTATCTCTTCTTTAATAATGGCGGTTACATGAACCGTTCGTTCTGCATTCTCTTAGATATTTCTACTATTGTATTATTGGGAAAAAAAACTTCCGATTTGAATTTAGCTCAAAGGAAAATGGAAGTTAAATATTTATTAATACCGAGAACTTTATATCATTTGAAATTCACGTTCCATCACAAGTTTCATTAAAAAAAAAAAATTCTGGTGTGACTTGTCGCTCAGCACCCAAGTTTCTCTTACCTTCGGTAATCGAAAGTTGTGTTCTGTGCTTATCACACCCGATTTTTTGTGTCGATATATATTTAGTTTCCGACAGTACGGAACATTTGAATTCAGATGTAATTTTTTTTTTTTTAACATTCACACTTTTTCTCATTCACACACACATTTACACAGTCTTTTTTAAAGAGCATCTAAAAAATAATTTTAATTTAAATAGTTGGAGCGAGTTTTGAGAAAATCGAAAAAAAAACAACTGTAAATTACTAGTATTCTTTAGCCGATTTTGCTCAAAAGCTTATTTTCACGTCCTAGAATAACTTAAATATAAAAATCTGGTGTGACTGGCTCACAGCACACAACTTTCTCTTACCTTCGGTAATCGAAAGTTGTGTTCTGTGCTTGTCACACCAGATTTTTTGTGTCGACATGTATTTAGTTCCCGACAGTATGGAACATGAATTCAGATGTAAAATTTATAAGTATGGGAAAATATTTATATTTTGTTACCATGGCAACCATTTCTCCTATCTTCCCTATGAAATACAAGAGTAAAGTGGTCTTCAGAAGATTTCAATCGCAAAATGAGAATATACATTTGAAAGAGCATCTAAAAAATAATTGATTTTTGAATTTAAAAAAAAATCATTGGAGCAAATTTTGAGAAAATTCTGAGAGATTCAAAAGCAGAATTCTGGCCTTTTCAAAAGACCTACCCTATTCTTTGCCTATATTCTTTTTTTTTTTTTTTTTGTTAATTTAAGATTTTGATAACAACATATTTTCAAAAATTATTTTAAATAAAAAAAATAAATAAATAACAATAGCCTAATAGACTTTGCTTTCTTTGTTTTAAATAAATAAATAAATAAAATAAATGGTTTAAGGTTCAGGAAATCCCAAATAAGCAACGCAGCTAGTCGTTTTTCAATTTTTGTTTATTTAACATAAAAGTGCAAGGGCCAACGTTTCGGTCACATTGGCCCTGGCACTTATGTTTAAATAAACAAAAATTAAAAAAACGACTAGCTGCGTTGCTTATTTGGGATTTCCTGAACTTTAAATTGTATTATCAGCTATACACCTCAATTAAATCTAAAATAAATGGTGAGGTATGATTTTAATGAATTAAATAAAAATACAGTAATTGTATAATGAAAATTTAATATTTGTAAGCAGAGGCGGCGCGTCCACTAGGCCAACTAGGCGGCCGCCTAGGGCGGCAACCTGGAGAGGGCGGCAAAAAGGGAAAAATATAAAAAAAATTTTGGTTCCGCGGCCGGCACACGGGGAAAAAATTTCGGCCCCGGGGGCGGCAAAATTTTGTGTCTCTAAAAAAAGGTAAAATATTTTTACGGGTGGGGAAAAATTTTGGTTCTGCAAAAAAAAAGCAGAAAAATTTTTGAGATCGGGGAAAATTTTAAGGAGGGGGCGGCAAATTAAATTTTTAAAGTTTTTGGGGCGGGGGGGCGCAAAAAAAAATATCTTGCCTAGGGCGGCAGAATAGCTTGCGCCGGCCCTGTTTGTAAGGTTTTATTACATGTTTAATGTGTTGGACGCATACTTTTAAATAAGGCGCGCTCTAATGTCTCTAAGCTCTGTCACAACTCTCGCAAATGGATAATTTTGTCTGTTACAGTTAATATATGGGAATTCAGACGAATAGAGTTTCCCAGATAAGCACAAAATAAAGCCACCAATGCCACAAAATTTTTTTTTTCTCTTTTAAACTTCCTATTCATCCCTTCAATTGTAGATTTATTAGATGGATTAAATAAAAATATATGAAATCTTGTTTTTATTTAATTTCAACGAAAATCAGATTGTATTAAAATAGAAATCGATATTTGATCATTGAATTAATCCCTTTTGTTTGTGTTAATCAACATGATAATGATTGGATTTTCTCTCGCTCTCTCTCTCTCTCTCTCTCGGATCGGTTTAAATCAAACACGGGGATTCCCAATACTTAGTCGTTTCATGTTAATTATGCACGAGAACGCGCTCGATGGACATGGATTAGAAGTTTGCGCTGGACGAGAGACCAACGGAGATGTTACAATCTATAATCTAAAGTGAGAGCCTAATATTACAAACAAGAAAAATCCTAGCGTAGGGATAGAGAACTCACTTCTTGTGATAAGGGGGTTATTATATATTATGTATCTTTTATAAAAGCATAAAAATATATAAATATAGGCCAGATATAGGCTAATACTATATCGTCTGTTAGACTAGCCTGACATCTATTGTAAGAATGCTGAACTAATTTGACAGATGAATTTTAAATAAATCGTCTAAGCTTATTTTAAAAATTACTTAATTCACATGTGATTAATAATAACAATAAATTCATTTTTAAATTTAAAAAAAAATTAAAGATTATTGGGACAGATTGTTTTTTGTATTTGCTTGATAACAAAAAAATTAATTACGATATTTTTTTAATAAGTCATTAAAACAATTATACCTCGATGTCCCAATAATCTCTTATGAATTTAATTCATTTAAAAAAAAACGCATTGAAAAATTCCTTATAATAGTCTAGTTTTTTTTTTTAAGTACGTTTAGACGTCGCTCCTGAACCCCCTTAAGGTCAAAATTTTATATTTTTCAAGCCCCGACAGAACAGGTCGTTTATAAATATATTAAGATTTAAGTTTTAATTAAAGTTCAGAAATAAAATCACATTTTCTAATTGACTCTATATATCTTTGATTATGTAAACTAAATCTACTTTTAATATGGTTAAATTCAGGATCAAATTAAATTTACTTGATAGATGTTGCTTCAGTAATGAAATCACTTTGAGAGTTGCCAAGGAGAGAGAGGAGAGGAGAGGGCGGTGATAAGATGGAAGAGGGGAGGGGAGGGAGCCTTTAAGGATTATTCAAAAGCACTTGTTTTAAAAAAAGAATTCTTCTACCAAAAGAATTTTATTTTCTGTAAAAGCTGAGAATCAAATGAAAATAAAAATAAAATTTGATTATGGGTTTTTTTGTGATATTGTAACTTGGCTTAAAAGTGATGAAATTTATACAGCAGTATAACAACCATAAGAGGGTTTGTTGGTAAAAATTTCAGATTTTCAAACTTTGCTCAAACAAAGATATTGAGAATCAAAATTTGAAAAATTTCAGTTTTTAAAAATTTATAGCTCTTAAAGGAATTAAGTCTCAAGGTTGATATTTGAAATACAAGCAGAACTAGTGAATAGCTACACACGAAAAAAAAAATCAAGCTTGAGATTGTATTCTTTCCAAAGGTAATATGCCTTCAAAAATTGAAATTTTTCCGTTTTCTTACCCAAATGTTGATTTGGTTGCAGACTGTTTTTGATTCATATTTCATTAAATATGTACTAGAGATAATATTTAGGCTGTTTCTTCCTGATTACAATGGTGTTTGTTTCATCACTCTAGAGTTCATGGTCTCCGAGTTATACAAGTTAACGCAAACACTTACATACGCCAAAATTTGCAAAACAAAAATGGCCACCGTAGAAGTAACAAAAGAGATAAAAAAAATTTTAAAATCACTTTTGAACTCAGAAATTATGTAGGAATCTAGGAAAAAAAAATTATTTATTTTCAAAATTTCAAGCAATAATTTTATTTCTGTATCACTTGATATGGATAGATAGACCCTAAATTGTAATCAGTATATTTTTTTTTTTTTTTAATTTAATTAAATGGCCGTCAGAAAACCCATTTGGCCAATGGCAAAGTAAGTGTGTTTCAGATATAGGAACCCGAGGAAAAAAAAATTTTTTAATCGGGGCATAAATCTGACTTCTTATACTCCGAGATCCGTATACACTGGTTCACAAATTGCAAATGTGACCAGTAACTCTGGTCTCGGTGAATCAGTATATTTAAAAGTGCGCAAATATTAAATATGAAAGCCAAATTACAAACCAATTGGACGGACTTTTTTGTAACGAGTTCTCATTATGCGAAAAGTCGTTCGTTAAGCGCAGGGGCGCCGGAACGAATTTGATCAAAGCGGGGGGGGGGGGGGGCAAAAAAATTTTTTTTAGAAAATTAAAATAATTTAATATTTAATAATTTAATATGTTCAAATAAATAGTATAAAACAAAAACAAATCTACTATAAAGCTTTAAAAATTTTAAATAAAATCACAATTTTAATAAAATTAAAATTTTAAAAAACTTGTTAGTGATTTTATCAAAAATATTTTTAGGCTATATTTATACTCTTTGAAGGAAATAAATATTTTTAATTTTCTTCTTTTAATTCAATATAAAATGTTTTCAGAAATTAGAAATACATTAGGGTCTATATAAAATATTTTGGAAAAAAATGAATTTCTTACTCTTTTAATTTAGAAGATTTTATTTTTCAAAAGTAAAAATGTATCATTTGTAAAAATAATTGAAATAAAAGAAGACATATTGCCCCCCTCTGCCCCCTCCTAGAGGATGCCAGGGAGGGGGGCAACGTACCCTTGCCCCCCCCCAGTTCCGGCGCCTATGGTTAAACGAGTCTAATACAATTTATTTTGCTCGTTATACGAATTACTCGTTAAGCGAGGCTCTACTGTAATTACAAAGAAAAAAGGACTCACAATTAGACACGGTGGACAAAGGAGGTGCAAATTCCAAAAAAACGTTTTGTCGCTATTATTATATTCCATATAGAACCCTCGGAAATGTCTCCTCTTATAAAACGCCTTTGAATTTCTCATCCAATTGAGTTCAAACAAAAAGACGTTAAATAAAGCTTCCTTCCTTTCAGTTTGAATAAAAAAAAAAAAAAGAATTATAATATAATTCAAATAAATAATTCTCTATTTATTTATATATGATCTCTACCAAGTATGAAATCTGGGTCAAGACACACTCTCTCTCTCTCTCCACCGGGAGATAGTACAAGCAACAACAACAACAACAACAACAACAACAACAACCTTAATGCTCTCTTGTCAAATGTAATAAACTAGGGGAATTGAATTGTCATGTTTTGGAGGTTGCGACTTACCCGTTTTTAAAATAAAATGATGTGACCACCACCACCACTACAAAAAAAAAAAAAAAACTCCAATAATAATAAAGAATCTATACGCCTATATAAAAGATCAGAGTGTCCGTCCATCCGTCTGTCACGCTCAGTGGCGGCATTTCAACTTTTTCTTGGGAGGGGCTTAAATACACTGTTAAAAATTTTATACAAGTATAGGAACTCTGTTTCATAAACTGTTTATGAATATATATGAGAAAGTTCAATTTGTTGCCAACCTAACAAATTTCTTGTATATTTTTAAAATTAATTATTTTGGTAAAAATTGTTAATTTTAATTTTAATTTTTATAGCTATTTAGTTGAATTACTTTATAAAAATTATTTGATTTGTATGATTTTAATATACTTCATAAATATTTAAATAGTTTAGAGCGCGAATTTCAAACCAGAATTTAATAAATTTAGTTTTGTGAAATAAATTTTAAAAGAATAATTTCAAGTTTCCTTAAAATAATTATAAAATAATATTAATAAAAATTCCTTGAGTTATTTGAGAACGTTTAGACCAGTGATTCTCAACTTGTCGCGGTACACTTTTAACGATTTCAAAATTTGGCGGCACACAAAGAAAAAGATAAGTTTAAAAGTTGGTAATTTGTTCATAAACTTTTATATTAATTTTATTTCATATCCTGGGTATATTAATATTAAATCACCCAAGTATATGAAAAATGATTGAAAATTTATATTTTTTTTTACAGTGTAATTTCAACGGGAAGTTGGAAAAATAATGTATCAAACAGACACTCTGCAATTAGGCCCTATTAGATATTTTGATCCCCATGTGATGGAATCATCTTCAAGTACAAGCATGCCAATCGTTACACAAATTGTAAATAATTATAAAATCGCGAGTTGAAAATTGTAATAATAATAAAAAAAAAGAGTTTTTGTTTCTTTTATTGCAATTTCCTAAAACCTCCTTACAAGTAAATTTTCTTCTCTCTTTCTCTCTTTCGCTCTCAATTTGCTTAATTAAATTATACGCTCAACTAATTCCTAAAAGTGTAAAGTCATTCGTTTTATATTTTTAGGTCCTTTATTTTAATTTTAGCAATTAGATATATAGTACTCTGAGAGAGAGGGGCGGGGGTGGGGGTGGGGGGCTGGCTATTATCGGATGTAGCGTATTCGTTGTAGTTGAGAATGGAAGGGAAATTTTGTGACATTTCTAATTAAAATAATGATCCCAAGGGAGAGAATGGGAGAGGAGCAATAGATTTAACCATTTTTAATTAAACTTAATAATATTAAAAGCGATTTAAAAAAAAGTAAAATTATTTTTTCTTTTTATTAGTAAATAAAAATAGTTTGTCCTCGCGTGACCCTTGATTTAATTTTTTAGTGCTTGTAAATATTTTAAGGTCTTGTATTTGTAGCTATTATGGCGTCTTCTTCAATGAAAGAAGTAGCCACGCCCGAGTAAAAATGATTAAAAATGATCGAGGGATACACACGCCCGTAACATGTCTATATAGTTAACCTTTAGGGACACACAGGGATATACACGCCCGTACCAGGGATACACACAGTAGATCAAAAGTGACCAGAAGAAAAATGAGTATCCCTGGTATGAGCGTGTGTATCCCTGTGTGTCCCTAAAGGTTCACTATATAGACCTGCTACGGGCGTGTGTATCCCTCGATCATTTTTAATCATTTTTTACTCCGGCGATTAGATTAATAGGAGAGGATGTCAGCCAAATAGGATCGAATGAAAATCTCAATAAAAAGAAACGTTTCGGCTTTAATTAAATAAAGCCATCATCAGTTCTTATGAAAACATACGCAATCTCAATACCACATCGAGATGCAGATGGAGTTGTTGCAGGTTTATATTATCATAAACAAAATTATTATTATTAAGCTGTTGGGACGAAACTGGTGGCGCCCTCGGGCTTGGCGTAGTTGGGAGCGCGCCTGTCTTGTGTACCAAGGGTCGCGGGTTCGGATCCCAGGCAGTCCGATGATTTTATTTAAGCCATTTGGATATATACCAGATATATTATATTTACAAATAACAAGTTTCGTTTAAAGTCTTATATGATATGGCGAAAGTTGCAGACTGTGTGCGTGTGTGTGAGTGTGAATGGGAAAAAAGTGTAAGTGTAAAAAAAAACTGGTGGCATTTTTGGAACCAGAGATACCCCTATATACCCAGGAATAGCTCAAAATTTCAAATTGCACTAAAAGTGTTTTGCTAGATGGAAGCAAATTTAGAAATACATTTTTGAGAAAAGCTCAATTGCTACGGCCATTTAATATAAGAAGTAGGGCTGCGCAAAATAATCGATTATAAAAAAAAAAAATAATCGATTATTAAAAAAATAAATCGATTATTGGGAGAAAAAATCTATTATTTTTGGGAAAAATGCGTTTGAAAACATCTGATGAGACTCGTACCAACAAAAAAACAAAAAAAAAAGTCAAAAGATTTTAACGGAAGGGGAAAAAATTTCCCACTGAATGAAAAAAATTGCCGCTTTCGGAAAAAGGGGCCCGAAAAAAATTTCATTTTTGCTAAAAAAAAAAAAAAAAAAGCTAAAATGATTTTCATTTTTCATGGGAGAGAAAAAAATTTTCCGCAGAGCGGTAAAAATTTCGGAAAAATAAAAAGGTATAATCGATTATTTTTTTTTCGTCTTTTCGGACCCGATAATCGATTAATCTATTATTTTTTCCCATAATCGAACACCCCTAATAAGAAAACGTCATAATAGTTTCAAGTTGAAATAAGAGCTAAAATTTTATGAGAATATTTTTCTTGATAATTTAATATTCAGAAAAATATTATTTACAAGCACTAAAAAAAAAAGCTTTTGTTTATTTAATGACTCTAATTTAAAATTCGGGCCAAGTAAGAAAGTCTCCTTTGGTCACGCGATGGTCTAAAACAAAAGACAAACAACACGTAGGTGACTTTGCTAAATTCGGTTAATTAATATTTCACCTTTAGCAAATTTATGTCTTCTTTAGGATAATAAAAAAAAAACAACAAGTCTTGTTTATTGTTTTTACACATTCTACAACAAACAGCAACAATATAAAATAGGGCTCAGATCAATATGCACTAATAAACCACAAAATATGCAATTAAAAAGGCCGAAATATGCATTATAAACCCATAATATATAATCCTTGAGAGATTTAAACCGACAGAAAAACTCCAATTTATTTAATATAAAATAAATCTTCGCAAAGTTTATTTTTAAAAGGAATTTAAAGGGGTACGGGAGCGAAGGTGTTACGCATGTTTTTCCCGATAAGAGGGCGTTGTGTGTCATAAAAAGTATGCCCAAAAAATCAAGTAATTCAAAAATTTGCCAAGAGATGTCAGAATGGTAGCTAATAATATTTAATGCATTTGGTTGATTTCCATTGATCTTTTAACAATAAAAACTTTATAAATGTTATTATATATTATGTATCTTTTATAAAAGCATAAAAATATATAAATATAAGGTAATACTATATCGTCTGTTAGACTAGCCTGCCATCTATTGCAAGAATGCTGAACTAATTTGACAGATGAATTTTAAATAAATCATCTAAGCTTATTTTAAAAATTTCTTAATTAATATGTGATCAATAATAACAATAAATTCATTTTTAAATTTAAAAAAATTAAAGATTATTGGGACAGATTGTTTTTTTGTATTTGCTTGATAACAAAAAAATTAATTACGATAATTTTTTAATAAGTCATTAAAATAATTATAGCTCGATGTCCCAATAATCTCTTATGAATTTAATTCATTTAAAAAAAAACCGCATTGAAAAATTCCTTATAAAAGTCTAGTTTTTTTTTAAGTACGTTTAGACAAGTTTCAAATTTTTTTGTAAGCAACTGATTAACCTCGTCAGCACCAAATTGTTGTAAATGTGAACACCTACCTTTCTTTCAATCTCTCTGTCTTTTATTACACTATTATTGGACACAAGTTTTTAATCAAAACACTTTAATCCTTTGTTCTCTCTCTCTGTGCCTTTTTTTTTTTTTTGGTTTGACAGTTTCGAAATGGAAAAGACAAACCTTTTCAATCCAAGATAAATGCATTTGAAATCAAATCCATTTTCTCATCAATCATATTAAAAACCAATTGAAAAATCATATTATGGGTGTTAGGGTGGAGTTGAAATTTTTTTTTTGAATTACGAATTACGTACTTTATTTTTCAACATATTTTTCTGATATATCGTTTATATAATTCACAAATGATTTCATTCATAACGTTAGCCCGTTGATGGGGGGGGCTGGAGTCAGTTGACGTTCGCCTTTTCTTAATCAGCCCCCTATATATTTGGTTCATTATGAAACAAACACTTGTTTCAAATTGTTTTAATAACTGTGGTGCATTAAACTGACGTTGTCCATTTAAAATTCATGGTTATGTTCACTCATGTGCTTTGCAAGAAAAAAAAAAAAAAAAAAAACATTTTAAAATTACAATTTTCCTTGAAAAATAGAGTATTTTATTTATTTTACATACAATATAAAGTCATTTTTGTTAAAAATTGTAATTTTTTCGAAAACAGCTTAGAAATTCTGAAATTACCACACAATCAGATCTATTCTCTAAAAACAGACTTTAAAATTTAAAATAAACAAATGAGTGTTAAAAAGTAATGTAAAAACAATCAGAGTTAAAAAATGCAAAGTTTTAACAGCGAGGTTAACATGTTGCTTAAATTTCAAACCTATCAAAATCATAACCTTGCTTTTTAGATTATTTTTATTTTAAACACGACGTTAAATTATTAAAAGCACCCCCTAGACATGGCATTAATTTTTAACACTATTTACTAAATGTTAACGCTTTAACTTTAAAGTTTTTGTTAACAGAATAGCTATTTGAGGCAAGGAAGTGATTTTGAATAGCATTTTTTAACGCAGGATTGTTTTTACATTACTTTTTAACACCCATTTGTTTATTTTAAATTTTAACGTCTGTTTTTAGAGAATAGACTTGAATTGCACTCTAATTTCCAAACGGTTTTCGAAAATTACCATACATTTGTAAATGGTTTTTGCAAAAACTTACTAAATTTAGTTTATGTAATTTGCTGCCTATACAATTGTAAAATCAACAAATTTTTTTTTTAGAATTATAGAATTACACACTTGTAAAAATTTTCAAAAAAAAAAAAAAAAATGTACATGTAATATCAATAATAACATAAAATAAAAAATATACAAAGGTTGATAAGACTTCAAAGTATTTTATGGTATATTTACTTTAGAAAAAATCTTGATACATTCCCAAAAAAAAAAATTAACAATGAACCGTTTCTTAACATGAGAAAAATTAAAAGACAATAATTAAAAAAAAACGTTTTATTTATTTATTAATATTAAAAAATATTCTTAGAAATCCAAAAAAAAAAAATAAATTACACAAAAAAAATAGTTGTCCAGGGCGAGATTCGAACTCGGGATTTCATGTTTACAAAGAATGAACGCTACCGATCTATCCATTGGGGCTTTTGTAAATCTTATTGTTAGCAAGACATGCTGGCAAAATCTTAAACATTTTTTTTTTAGACGAACGGTTGAGAAGCGCGTTCTCGCGCTTTAACAGAATTTGTTTTTCATTAAGTACTATACATACAAAAATTTTCGTTCAAATTGGTGACATGAAGCTTATGCACTCCCTTTGTTAGTTTAATCTTTTCAGGTGGTGTCATATTTTTGACTCGCACTGTAAATAAAGTCAAGGATTGAACAGTCAGTCTCCACTTGTAATGCTAAATGAGTAATTAATAGAACTTTAAAGAAGAGTAATTACGCAGATGACCCTCTCTCTTTTTTCAACACACACTTTGAAATAATTAATTATCACTTAGGTTTCAAGATGAATGAAATTTTATATTAAAACGCCAGTTTCAATTATTAATTAATCCTCCCTCCCACTTTTCTCCTTAAAAAAACAAAAAACAAACGGGTAAGTTTTCCTAAGCAACACTAAGAAAACAAATTTTGTTGTTGTGTAACATAGCCTTTAATGAATCAAGTGGGAATAATTTATTATGATTTATAATCGTATAAAACAAGAGAGAGAGAGAGAGAGAGATGCTACTATACTTGAACAATATGTTTTCTGGTTGTTGGGGAATAATAATAAATTTCATCTCTCAAAAAAAAAAACAACAAATAAATATTAAGATTGATTTGTTTAAGGGGGTATAGGAGCGGTGTTAAAAAAAACAACACTATTATAAGAAATTTTTCAATGCGGTTTTTTTTAAATGAATTAAATTCATAAGAGATTATTGGGACATCGAGATATAATTTTTTTAATGACGTATTAAAAAATAATCGTAATTAATTTTTTTGTTATCAAGCAAATACAAAAAACAATCTGTCCCAATAATCTTTAATTTTCTTTAAATTTAAAAATGAATTTATTGTTATTATTAATCACATATTAATTAAGAAA
The DNA here is from genome assembly GCA_023213315.1 of Euborellia annulipes. Lineage (NCBI taxonomy): Eukaryota > Metazoa > Arthropoda > Insecta > Dermaptera > Anisolabididae > Euborellia > Euborellia annulipes. The sequence continues at coordinate 30,903 of JAKCPI010028416.1, read as the reverse complement.
TTTTTAAAATAAGCTTAGATGATTTATTTAAAAACCAACTGTCAAATTAGTTCAGCATTCTTGCAATAGATGGCAGGCTAGTCTAACAGCCGATATAGTGTTAGCCTATATTTATATATTTTTATGCTTTTATAAAAGGTACAAAAAGTACGCGTATTTTATTGATAAAAGCCAAATGCATTAAATTATTAGCTACCATTCTGATATATCTTGGCTCTACGCAAGAGGGGATCCAGAGGTGTTTCTCGGGGGGGGGATCTGGTGTGACTGGTCGCACAGCACACAATTTTTACTTAATTTCGGTAATCTAAAGGCACATTCTGTACTTGTTGGCTAGATTATAAATACAAATCAAATATTTAAGCATTAATTTTTAAAATTTTACATTCAAAATCAATTTTTTTTTTTCGAAAAAAAGTATTTTTTTCAGATCTCAAGGGGGGGGGGTGAATGTGATATATGTTTTGTATTTTACATGTTGTTGCTATTTTGATACATTTATTATTATTATAAAACTAACATTTAATGTTATTAAATAAAGTTGAATTTTGATGTTTTAAAGCCTTAAATTGAGGTCTCTTATTTAATTAACATATTACAGTAATTTCCCCCTTTACCCCCTCCCTCTATATCCGCTCTTGGCTCTACGTAGAACGTAGAGACTTGCCTACTACTTCTGACCTATTAGAAAAAAATTATGTTGGGTCAAGTGGGAGTGTAGTGGTTTCTTTGAATCTCTTCTTTATGCTACTGGTTGCCTAACTCCCAGGCGTTCCTACGATTTAAATTAAGTCCAAGAGCTGGCGATAAAAATGGACAAGAGTTTTCTGAAGGCTAATATTTTCAGAATAGGTTGCATTTTAGTGTTGGAAAGATACTCTAGAGTCAGCATTTCCAGTACCGGGGCGTTTAGCAGGAATAAACCGCTAAATTTGCGGGAAAATGGTTTTTCGCAAATATCTCCAAAACTATGCGATTTTTCGCAAAAATTCATCTATACAAAAATAATCGAAATTAAATTATAAACAAAAGTGGTCTAATACATAATCACGCTAAATTGAACGTTCGGGAGATATAGATGGGTAAAGTTTGTAATTCTAACAAAAGTTGTCATGGTAACAAGATATAGATATTTCTCTATCTATTTCATATGAATTATAATAAGACGATTCAGTACCGAGTTACTCTAGGCGGTAAATGTAAAACTTAATTGTTCATATGACGTCACTCCCTCTCTACTTTAATCGCAAATACGACCTGAATATTCAAAAAAAAATATTTATGATTATTTTCTTCTCATCTTATGATGATGGGGGTGAGGGGAGGTGGGGGAGGGGGGGGGTTCTTTTCTTTTCTCTTTCGTCATATAGAGTAGAATAAAGAAGACCCGTTTTTTTTCTCCTTCATTTTTTTCTCTCTCTCTCTCTCTCCCGCAACGTACAGACCGTAATCCGCCCTCGTCGTCGTATAGAGTGCGTGACAACCATCTTTATTTAAAACCGCGTGTGACTCGAGCGCAAATGCGAGAGAGAGAGAGAGACGCCCTAACGACCTTCTCTCTGAGAGACATCTAACTATTTATATAGGAATTTTATTAGAGTACTTTCTTTTTTCTTTTTTTTTTAACCCCTTTAGAAGACGAAAGTAAACGCATTTGTGGTAAATTTTTAGTGAAATTGAAATGAATTTTTTGTTTTGAATGAACATCTAAAAAATAATTAATGTGACTGTAGCACAGCACACAACTTTCTCTTATCTTCAATAAACGAAAGTTGTGTTCTGTGCTTGTCACACCAGATTTTTTTGTGTCGAGATATATTTAGTTTCCGTCAATATATTAGAATTCAAGATGTAAAATTTATAAGTATGGGAAAATATTTATATTTTGTTACCACGGCAATCATTTCAATTGAAAAATGAGAATATACATTAATTTAATTAGAAGGGGAACAGTTTTTATTAATTATTTCAAGATAAGGAATTTTACTGTTCGGTTGATGTTCAATGTGAAAATTATAACAAAATAAATCAATATTTCATTTTTTAGATTTTATTGACGACTGCATACCGGTTAAGACAGTTTCGGCTCATTGCCATCATCAGGCCTGCAAAGAACCATTTTTACATTAATAACAAATTTTTCATTCTAGGAAATAAAATTCATATTCAGAACATACAAAATGTTATGAGTTTTGTAAAACAGACATTTAAAACTTTAACAAAATTTTTTTAAAACAACATTTTTACTTTCAAATATCAAAAATCAAAATATAAAAATTACACAAAGGAAACAAATTATTTTTAACATTTTTTACCTCAAATCCTTCATTTCCTTCAAAAACAATATTTATCTTCTCAGTTCTATGATTGTTTTTAGAAAATTTGTCAAAACTCAAGTTGGTTTATGTTTGTGTGTGGGGGTTGTGTGCATCATTTAGGAGTCAAGCGGAAATGTGAAATGATAGAAATGTTTTTGGTTTAACTGAATTTAATTAACATATAAAAATATAAAATGAATATAAAATGTATATAAAAATGTTTGTATAAAAAATGTACTGATTACTGGGCCAAGATGTATAATGAACTGATATGAAACTATTGCACGTGGAAATGAATGTTTTGTGTGAAAATGCTACATGTTGATTGGACTGGAGTTGGAAGGCAAGTGAACGAGACATGTGCTCGGGCGTTGGAATTGCGGGCAGGAGAGGGGGGTTTGCTAGGCAGAGAGGTAGGTGAAGAGATGGGAGACTTCTTGCTGTGGATGGGAACATGAGACAATTTGCTGAGGTGTGTGGATGGAGGAGAGCGGCTTTTTCAAATTGCGATGAGTTCGCAACATCCCGCCGCCCATGAAGCCCTTGGGGGCTTTATCCTTCTTCATTTGGAAGTGGAGACCTTGGAGATTGGTCGCGTGATTCTTGCTTCTGTTGGCTTTGAAGCGTTTTCAAAGCCATGGAGATGAGTGCCATTGTTGCTGAATTGATACTGGTAACTCTTCGTCCCAGTATACTTGTAGAGGTCCTAATGATTGCATTAGAACCTTGCCTTTGATGGTGACTGGTGAGACCTCAACCTAATGGATCAAGAATCTTTGACATCTGTGACAAATAAAATGTTTTATTATAGGACAATTGGAATTTATTGAATGAATGAATTTGGAATGCTGATCGAAAAGGAGTCATTTTGAGGAACAATGTTTTGAGGCTTTTACTTGGGATGAGACAAACAAGGATTTGTGTGTGATTAATGCTTCATGAGATGGATGTGAATTTAGGGGTTCGTTGTGTTCTGGAGCATTTGAGCGCCACTTGCGAAGCTCAAAAACCCTTCTTCTTGCAAAGAGACTGTTGTCTTCAGATCATTGGATCTACTGCTAGTCTTGGATGCGCCCTCTTTCAATTTGGTGGTGGTATCTTGTTCTTTGAGAACTGCATGATGAGGTAAATAAAATACTTGTGACTTATTTACTTCTACAGGAAGGTGGTGCATGTGTTTTAAATCAATAAAATCTTTCATGAAGTCTTGATATTGCTTCTTCTTGATTGGATGTGTACTTGTAAGTGATTTTCCTGACTGTATTGATCTTCTTGCAATTTCATATGATCTTCCTAAACTGTTGTTTTCCTTGAAAGGCAAGCGATCACTGTACCTGCCTTCAGGATCTTGTTGTGGAGTTTGAAGAAAATGTTCTTCGCATTTGGTTTCCTTTAGAGTTAACAACTTGGTGTCAACTTGAATGTCTTTCAATTGACCTTTGCCTTGACAACTATGTTTTTCTTGGATACAATGTAAACTTAACGATGACATTTGATTCATGCTATAAGTTTTTCCTGATAAAATCCAACCAAAGCTGCTGTTTAATGCAATTGGTGAGCCATTGATGCTCTCAATTCGATCTCTTAAAATAATCGAACTGGGAAACAATTCTGCTCCAATTAATAAATCTATCTTGTCAGGTTGGAAATAAAATGGATCTGCAAGTGGAATGTCGTTTAAATGTGTCCACGGCTCTGGGTTCATTTCAGTGGATGGAAGATTGCCAGTAATTCTTGAAGTGATCAGGACGTTGATTCGAAAATGTGTCTTGTTTGTGCTACTATAAATGTTGATTGTTGCTTGTCCATTGATTTTTATTGCTTGATTGTCCTGTACGCCTTTAATGGTGCCGATGAATGGTTTTCTTGGAATGTTGAGTTTCTGAAAGCAATTTTCTGTAATTAAATTAACTTGAGAGCCTGAATCCAAAAGTGCGCGGGCCACAATACATTTATCATCTGTGTTGATGTTTACACAAGCTGTAGCTAGTACAATTTGTGTGTTTTCTTGTTCCTGAGTCGATATATGTCCTGTAAATGATTGTGCCTGAATTGAATTTACTGCCTGAGTGGATGAATTTTCTGTTACTTGCTGTTGTGAATTGTTGCTAGTGGATGCCCTGATGGGCTCTTTGTGAAGAAGAGTGCTATGTGCTTCGCCACATTTCTTGCATTTGTATTTGTTGTGACATGCATATGCGGAATGACCATACTTTAAACAATTGTAGCATAACCGTTGTTGTTTTACCATGTTGAATCTTGAAGTAACATCAGCAGCCTTGAATTTTTCACATTGAAAAATAGGATGCTGTTGTCCTTGGCAGAGGGTGCATCTTGAGACTTCGCTTGTTCTAATGTGGGCATGACTTGTTTTTGGCTCTGAGCCTGACAAAACTTGCATTTTGGGCTTGCTTACTTGTTGGCTTTGATTTACTATTGTAATAGCTGATGCCTTTTCGTCCAAAAAGTTCATTAACTGCTCAAAGGTGGGCATTTCAATATGGTGGTTAGCAATGTGCAATTCCCATTGACTTCTAGTGTCTCTATCCAATTTTTCTAAAAACATGTAATTTAAAATAACATCCCAATGCTTAATTTCTTCTTGAATAACTTTGATGGCCGAAATAGATTCATGAAATTTGTCAACAAGTTGTCTGAGATTGTGCGAATTTGTTATGGCTGGTAATTTGAACATTGTTTCTAAATGGGAGTTAATAATTAATCGTTTATTGTTGTATCTTTTTATTAATAAATTTAGTGCTTCTGGGTAATTTGCATCGGAAATTTGAATGTTAATAATCAGAGACAATGCTTCTCCTTTCAAATGTGTTTTTAAATATTTAAATTTTTCTGCATTGCTAAGCGAATCATTGTTATGAATTAATGAATTGTATAAATCGTAGAAAGATGTCCAATTTTTATAATTTCCTTCAAAATGTGGTAATTCTATGGGAGGCAATTTTATCTTCTTAATTTGACCGTTTGTTGCTGATTGAGAATTTTCTGATTGTTTAGATGAACTAATAATTGATAATAAATTTTGATACTTGCACAAAGTTGATGTAATATTATCTTCGAGAATGGCCAACTCATTCTCATATTTGTTGAATGTATCATCGTCTTCTGCTGTTAACAGAATGTTTTGTTGAACATGTGCGAATTCGGTTTCTAAATCATTTATTTTTTTTATTTGTGCATTAATGAATGTATTGGTAAATGCAGAATCCTGTTGAGGAATTGCATTCAACAACCTTGTGTGCTTTGCCTTAATGATTTTAACGATTTTCAAATATCCATCCATGATAATTGAACAATGTGTTTGAAATAATAAAAATAAATAAATGCTTTACTTAGCTTGAAATGTGTGCTTGTGTGCTTGCCTGGGTTAATTGAACCTCTTCTTTTCTTCTGCAGTATGAAACTTGATGACCATATGTTATGTGAAAATGGCTGACCACGTGCTTGACTTGACTATGATGATTTTCCACTTGAAAATGATGATTTTGCTCCAAAAAATGCATGAACATGTGCGTTGTGCAAATGTTTAACTACTTGAATGTCTTGAAAATGTTTTTACACTTGAACTTGCTTGAACATCTTGACCATATGTTTTCTTCTCTTGTTCACTTTTTCACTGAATCAACCATGTGCTTGGCTCCAAAATGATGTTTTCACACTTACAAATGTTATACAATTATAACATTCGGCTCGACGGACCATGTATGTGTGTGTAAAAAATGTACTGATTACTGGCCAAGATGTATAATGAACTGATATGAAACTATTGCACGTGGAAATGAATGTTTTGTGTGAAAATGCTACATGTTGATTGGACTGGAGTTGGAAGGCAAGTGAACGAGACATGTGCTCGGGCGTTGGAATTGCGGGCAGGAGAGGGGGGTTTGCTAGGCAGAGAGGTAGGTGAAGAGATGGGAGACTTCTTGCTGTGGATGGGAACATGAGACAATTTGCTGAGGTGTGTGGATGGAGGAGAGCGGCTTTTTCAAATTGCGATGAGTTCGCAACAGTTTAGTTTTTGACTTTCTTAAATTAGCACTAAACAAGAGCTTTGTCATATATTTAGAAACAATTTTTAATAATGGTTGTTAGTTAACATTGATGAATTGACACTATAAAATATAAAGATTTACTGCTAGATTTCTTTACAAAAACATTAGTGAAGTTAGTTACATAATGTTATGATTTTTATTCACCACCTCACGCATAGAGCATATTCATGAAATCTGTTATTTTTTCTCTCTCCCTCTCATTAAAAAACTTTTTCATACATTCTTTATATAATATTTAAAAAGTACACATTTTTTTTTTTTTTTTTTTTCAATTTTTCTTTTTTATATTTTGCACATTCATTTTTTAATTCAATTTTAATTGCTATCTTATTAATATTTAATTATTTTTGGCGCACTATTTAAATATAATCATCCCAAACTGTCTGTCGTTCCAATTTTAAAAATTTCATCTCTATAAAAATTATTTTTTATCTCAGAAATTATATTACAATACATCAAGGATACATTTTCCCTTCCTATTCTGTAGTTGATGGATTCCTCGGTGTATATATGTATAAAGCATGATTCATAGATTTTTCTTCTATTAACATCCCTTTCACATTTCAAGATTTTCGTATCCTCTAAAGAAAATTCATGTTTTTCTTCAAGGGAATGTACAGAAAGTGCAGAGGAAGGTAGCTTCTTGGTTACTGTGCCAAAATGTTCATGTACTCGAGTCTTCAGTTTTCTCCCAGTTTCGCCTATATAAATAGACTTTTTTCCTACTTCAGAACAAGTTTACACCAACTGTATGTGGGATCTATACCCTATATTCCGCAATTATCTGAAAGCATAAGATCAATACTAAGAAGATGCAATATCAATGTAGCTTTTAAAACTGAAAAGCCGCTACAACAATTACTCAACTACAAAGACAGAACTGAACTAATGGAAAAAACAGGAGTAATCTACGCTATACCATGCAAAACTTGTTCTGAAGTAGGAAAAAAGTCTATTTATATAGGCGAAACTGGGAGAAAACTGAAGACTCGAGTACATGAACATTTTGGCACAGTAACCAAGAAGCTACCTTCCTCTGCACTTTCTGTACATTCCCTTGAAGAAAAACATGAATTTTCTTTAGAGGATACGAAAATCTTGAAATGTGAAAGGGATGTTAATAGAAGAAAAATCTATGAATCATGCTTTATACATATATACACCGAGGAATCCATCAACTACAGAATAGGAAGGGAAAATGTATCCTTGATGTATTGTAATATAATTTCTGAGATAAAAAATAATTTTTATAGAGATGAAATTTTTAAAATTGGAACGACAGACAGTTTGGGATGATTATATTTAAATAGTGCGCCAAAAATAATTAAATATTAATAAGATAGCAATTAAAATTGAATTAAAAAATGAATGTGCAAAATATAAAAAAGAAAAATTGAAAAAAAAAAAAAAAAAATGTGTACTTTTTAAATATTATATAAAGAATGTATGAAAAAGTTTTTTAATGAGAGGGAGAGAGAAAAAATAACAGATTTCATGAATATGCTCTATGCGTGAGGTGGTGAATAAAAATCATAACATTATGTAACTAACTTCACTAATGTTTTTGTAAAGAAATCTAGCAGTAAATCTTTATATTTTATAGTGTCAATTCATCAATGTTAACTAACAACCATTATTAAAAATTGTTTCTAAATATATGACAAAGCTCTTGTTTAGTGCTAATTTAAGAAAGTCAAAAACTAAACCAACTTGAGTTTTGACAAATTTTCTAAAAACAATCATAGAACTGAGAAGATAAATATTGTTTTTGAAGGAAATGAAGGATTTGAGGTAAAAAATGTTAAAAATAATTTGTTTCCTTTGTGTAATTTTTATATTTTGATTTTTGATATTTGAAAGTAAAAATGTTGTTTTAAAAAAATTTTGTTAAAGTTTTAAATGTCTGTTTTACAAAACTCATAACATTTTGTATGTTCTGAATATGAATTTTATTTCCTAGAATGAAAAATTTGTTATTAATGTAAAAATGGTTCTTTGCAGGCCTGATGATGGCAATGAGCCGAAACTGTCTTAACCGGTATGCAGTCGTCAATAAAATCTAAAAAATGAAATATTGATTTATTTTGTTATAATTTTCACATTGAACATCAACCGAACAGTAAAATTCCTTATCTTGAAATAATTGAGAATATACATTTTAAAGAGCATCTAAAAAATAATTGATTTTTGAAATTTAATCAAAATCGTTGAAGAGATTTTTGAGAAAATCGAAAAAAACTGAAAAAGTACATCAATAAAGTACTAGTACTCTTTGGCTGATTTTGTTCAGAAACTCAGTGTTACGTGCCAGGGGGTAGCCAAGATTAGATATCAAATTTTACTTTCGTCGCACTTGGCGTTCTTGAAATATTTTTCTTAATCAATGACCCTCAAAATGTGTATTTCCATTAAAATCTCGTCATCAATTGCAATACTTTCGAAACTGTCTATATATTTGACAATGAGAGACAAGACTTAGTGCTTTTCAATGGAAAAATTCTTCATTTTCCTGATTTTCTTGAGCCACCCCATTTGAGGACATTCCTGGACTATAAAATATGGGAAGATTTAAATATAAAATTTCAGCCCTCGTAGCACATTTAAAATTTATCAAAATTGCCGTTATTTGACCCGACATAAATTTAATAAAGTACCTGTACTCTTTGGCCAATTTCAAAAATAATTTGTTCTTTCAATTCAAAATTGTCTACACTGGAGAAAATTAGATTATTTACAATATTTTAGAAAATTTTATAATTTTGTGACAACCTCTCTCAAAATTTTCATATGGATCGTTTATTTTGAAAGTGGTGCAAATCCATTTTCTATTGTTTCGAGAAAATGAAAGGTTAACAAATCTGTTTATTAAAAAGTCTATTTAACGACCAATTTTCAATTGTACAAAACATGTGAATTCTTTAAGAAATTTACCACTTGCTAGTTATACATAGAAAATTTATATTAATTCATAAATTATGCGATATCTCATTTTTTTAAAATAATGGACTTACACCACTTTCAAAATAAACGGTCCATATAAGCACTGAAGAGGGAACGAAAATATTTGTAATAAATTTGAAGTGATAAGAAAGAAGAAAAAGCTGATATTTTTATAATCTGCGATTCCCGGCAATATATATTTAATGAATTTCTGAATTATTAATTTTTAAAGTTGCGGAAATGGATGGATGGGGATATTGAAGTCTATCTTCTTCTTCCCTCCCTGCCCACATTATTCCCAAGGTGCGGGGACGGCGGTAAAGGGGCTGACCGAATGGGTTTTTTGCGACCGGAAGAAATAGAACGGTCCGTCGCAAGGTCTGACACTTGTTGAAAATATAGAAGGGACAGACATGTAAAGAATAGGACTGCCAGTCCCAGGTCGGGTAGCTCATGGTCGCCTGTGGGTCCCTGAGCAAATATCTCATCTACACTATCTACACTTACTAAATAATTAAATCAAATTCTAAAGATTATTGGAAAGTGTGGGACCGAGCTAAATATTAAAGAGCGTCTATTAATTATTCAATTTTTAAATTGTTAAAAATATAATTTTTTTAAATAATTTAAAATGATTCAAAACTTCAATATTGTTCTCAGTTTTTAACATACGTCTATTGACTTCCCATTTTCCAATTATTAAGTTAAGATTAAAATACCCTTAATTGAATAATTTTCTGTTACGATCCGAAAAAAAAAGTTTCACTTGCATCGTGCTTTCATAAAACCACACAATGATTTTTTTTTTTATTCCCAGCATTACTGAATTTCTGAGTTATTAATTGTCAAATGGATGGGGATATTGAAGTATGTCTACCCTTGAAATAATTAAATTAAATTCTAAAGAATATATGAACCCTGTTACGCATTAGTGTGTCAAGCGCCAGCTACCGAGATTTGAGAAAATTAACTTTAAAGATTTTTGTTTTCATTGGATTATATATAATTTTTTTTGTCAATTGTGCAAGTAACATTAAATATAAATTTTTTTAGGACATATTTCATAAAAAATCTGCTGTGACTGGCGCACAGCACACAACTTTCTCTTACCTTCGGTAATCGAAAGTTGTGTACTGTGCTTGTCACACCAGATTTTTTGTGTCGACATGTATTTAGTTTCCGACAGTAGGGTACATTCGATTTTCAAGATGTACAATTTATAAGTATGGGAAAATATTTATATTTTGTTACCAAGGCAACCATTTCTTCTATCTTTTCTATGGAGTACAAGAGTAAAGTGGTCTTCAGAAGATTTCAATCACAAAATGAGAATATACATTTTATAGAGAATCTAAAAAATAATTGATTTTTGAATTTAAAAAAAAATCGAGGGAGCAAATTTTGAGAAAATCGAAAAAAACTGAAAAAGTGCATCAGTAAAGTACTAGTACTCTTTGTTCGATTTTGTTCAAAAGCTTCGTGTCACGTCCCATGGGGGTGCCTAACTTAAATATAAAATTTCAACCTTCTAGCTCTTTCCTTTCTTGAGATATTTTGTTCACAGACAGACACACAGACAGACAGACAGACCATGTCGCGAAAACCACTTTTTTACATTCAGGGGACCTCAAAACGTGTATATCCGTCAAAATCTCGACATCGAATTTTTGACATGAAACCAATACTTTCTCTCTCTATATATATTAACATATATATAGAGGTAAGAGAAAGTAAAAAAAAATAGCATTTGAAACAATATTCCGTGATTAACTCAATTTTTAATTTTTGGCGCTTGACACACTAATGCATAACAGGGTCCATATGAAAGTGTGGGCCCGAGCTAAATACTAAAGAGCGTTAAAGGACGAAACTGAAACTGTTGGTATTTAAAGAAATAATTAAATTATCTAAATAGCTGTTTAATTAATATAATTCTTAAATTTGTGGCTGTGAGTAATAAAAGCGAAGGAATTTTTTGCTATCCGACCACCAAAAAAAAAAAAAGAAAGTGTGGACATGTTCCCTTGGGTGAATAGGGAAGAAGAGCTTTCTCTCTTCGTCTCTTGAGAGCTTCATTTAGCTAATTTCTTGGCTGGGAGAGAGCGAGAGCGAGAGTAATTATCTCTGGAGACGCAGCAGCTCATCTTCCTCAAATGCTCTGCTCTCCGCTCTCTCTCTCTCCTTTCCTCACTCACATGAGCAGTTTATTTATTTCCGTCGTCGTTTCAACAAAAGAGAAGAGAAGAGAAAAAAAAAATTAGACCCGGTTAAAAGAGAGAGAGAGAGAGAGATATGAGGTGTTAAGAGGAATTCTAATTTCATTTTATTATCATTTAAAAAAATATATATATAATAATAATCTGACGGTGTCACTAAATGCTAGGCAAGATGAAATCCTGAATATTTTGTTAAAAGAAACTGGTGTGACTGGTCGCACTTAACACAATCGAAAGTTGTGTTCTGTGCCTGTCACACCAGATTTTTTGTCTCGACATATATTTAGTTTCCGCCGATATATTAAAATCCAAGATGTTTTTTTTTTTTTTTTTTTTTTTAAGGTCTTTTTTCGGCATCTAAGGCCATTTAGACCCCATCCCTATTTATTTCAAATGATTTGCAATCAAATCAAATGAAATAAATTTTTCTCGCTTGGGATGGGAAGCGAACCCGGGACTCCGGTGCGAGAAGCTAATGTCTTCCCACTGAGCCACGGCTCCCGGGCCAAATCCAAGATGTAATAAAATTTATAAGTATGGGAAAATATTTATATTTTGTTACCATGGCAACCATTTCTCATTTCTCCTTATGAAGTACAAGAGTAAAGTGGTCTTCAGAAGATTTCAATAGCAAAATGAGAATATATATTTTAAAGAGTATCTAACAGACAATTGATTTTTGAATTTAAAAAAAAATCGTTGGAGCAAATTTTGAGAAAATCGAAAAAAACTGAAAAAGTACATCAGTAAAGTACTAGTACTCTTTGACCGATTTTGATTAAAAGCTTCCTGTCACCTCTCAGGGAGGTACCTAACTTAAATATAAAATTTCGTCCTCATAACTCTTTTTGTTCTTGAGATATTTTGTTCACAGTCACTGGGTGTGTGGGTGTGTGTTCAATTTTAAGCATGAAGGAATTGAGCTATGGGGCTGAAATTTTATATATAAGTTAAACACCTCCCGGGAGCGTGAAAATAAGCTTTTAATCAAAATCGGCCAAAGAGTACTAGTACTTTGCTGAAGTAGTTTTTCAGTTTTTTTCGATTTTCTCAAAATTTACTGCAACGATTTTTTTTTTAAATTCAAAAATCAATTATTTTTTAGATGCTCTTTAAAATGTATATTCTCATTTTGTCATTGAAATATTCTGAAGACCACTTTACTCTTGTACTCCATAGAGAAGATAGGAGAAATGGTTGCCATGGAACAAAATATATTTTCCCATAATAATAAATTTTACATCTTCAATTCTAATATATCGGCGGAAACTAAACATATGTCGACACGAAAAATCTGGTGTAACAAGCACAGAACACAACTTTCGATTGCCGAAGGTAAGAGAAAGTTGTGTGCTGTGCGACAGTCACACCAAATTTTTTTTACAAACTCTTTTCCCTTTTCCCACTCTATAATCTTCAATCTTGATTGAGAAAATGTGCTTTAACAGCTTTAAGCTCTCGTTTTAAACAATGAATTTAAAAGTAATAAATAAGATTAAAAGTGTTCTCAATTTAAAAAAAAAATCTAACTATACTTTAGTGTGATAATATATTTTCAAAAGGTTGTGGAAATTTCATTAAAACGTAAATTTGATTTTGTTTTAAAAAGTGGTCTTGATATAAAACACTTATCTTAATACTAGCTGAACCTCAAGTTTTTACTTTCTCGTACCTCTATATATATGTTAATATATAGAGAGAGAAAGTATTGGTTTCATGTCAAAAATTCGATGTCGAGATTTTGATGGATATACACGTTTTGAGGTCCCCTGAATCCAAAAAATGGTTTTCGCGACATGGTCTGTCTGTCTGTCTGTGTGTCTGTGTGTGTGTCTGTGTGTGTGTCTGTGTGTCTGTGAACAAAATATCTCAAGAACAAAAAGAGCTAGAAAGTTGAAATTTTATATTTAAGTTAGGCACCCCCATGGGACGTGACACGAAGCTTTTGAACAAAATCAGCCAAAGAGTACTAGTACTTTACTGATGCACTTTTTCAGTTTTTTTCGATTTTCTCAAAATTTGCTCCAACGATTTTTTTTAAATTCAAAAATCAATTATTTTTTAGATTCTCTATAAAATGTATATTCTCATTTTGTGATTGAAATCTTCTGAAGACCACTTTACTCTTGTTCTTCATAGGAAAGATAGGAATTTCTCCTATGGTTGCTATGGTAACAAAATATAAATATTTTGCCATACTTATAAATTTTACATCTTGAAAATCGAATGTACCGTACTGTCGGAAACTAAATACATGTCGACACAAAAAATCTGGTGAGACAAGCACAGTACACAACTTTCGATTACCGAAGGTAAGAGAAAGTTGTGTGCTGTGCGCCAGTCACACCAGATTTTTTAAAATAAGCTTAGATGATTTATTTAAAAACCAACTGTCAAATTAGTTCAGCATTCTTGCAATAGATGGCAGGCTAGTCTAACAGCCGATCCCCTAATAGCCTATATTTATGCTTTTATAAAAGATATATAATATATAATAACATTTATAAAGTATTTATTGTTAAAAGATCAATGAAAATCAATCAAATGCATTAAATATTATTAGCTACCATTCTGACATCTCTTGGCAAATTTTTGAATTACTTGATTTTTTGGGCATACTTTTTATAACACACTACGCCATCTTATCAGGAAAAACATTGAATGATTCGTTAAAACACTTGTTGTGTCAAATATTGTACCATTTCTGAAGATGACGTGTTTTTTTACCCAATAAAAAAATATATCACCTTGTGTTTTTAGTTTTAATTTACCTAATGCCGATATTTTATTTTCAAAAGAGCATTTTATCAAAGATGAAAAGTTCTCTCAACTGCTTCCTTCAAAACTTTTGATAAACGAGTTACGTGACATACACACCCTGTGTGACGTATCCCCCCTCCCCACCCCCCCCCCCCCACCCCTTTCCCCTACTCTCAATATCATATTTCAAACAAAACTACTTTTTTCTTTTTTTAAAGCAAATAACTCTTGTAAATTAAACGTAGAGACGTTAAATTAGAAAAATACAAATTTCGTTTATTCATTTCTTATTCAAAGGAATAATACTAAAAAATAATAAATATAACTGGCTGGCATCTAATTTAATCCATTTTTTGTTTTTTTTGTTTTTGTTTTAATTCTCGAGAGTTTTTTTAATCAAACAACGGAACAACAACAACAACAAGTCGTAGAAAAGTATATCATACGTCAAATTAAAGCCACCCCTGAAAATGATAATAAATATTAAAAGTTATGAGCTTAAATGAAATCTGTCAGAAAAGAAAGAAAAAGCTATTCGATTCTCTTTTTGAATCATATTTACAAAAAAAAAAAAAAACTTTGGTAGCCCTACTCTAAAATTAACCGCTTTGCCCTCCTTTTTTTGACATCAGGGCCGCCTGCGGCAGACCCCCATCTTTTCCGTTGTGTCATAAAAAGCATGCCCAAAAAAATCAAGTAATTCAAAAATTTGCCAAGAGATGTCAGAATGGTAGCTAATAATATTTAATGCATTTGGTAGATTTTCAATGATCTTGTAACAATAAATACTTTATAAATGTTATTAGAATATATTATGTATCTTTTATAAAAGCATATAAATATATAAATGTAGGCAAGATATAGGCGAAAAGGGGATCAGCTGTTAGACTAGCCTGCCATCTATTGCAAGAATGCTGAACTAATTTGACAGATGGTTTTTAAATAAATCATCTAAGCTTATTTTAAAAATTTCTTAATTAATATGTGATTAATAATAACAATAAATTCATTTTTAAATTAAAAAAAAATTAAAGATTATTGGGACAGATTGTTTTTTTTGTATTTGCTTGATAACAAAAAAATTAATTACGTTAATTTTTTAATAAGTCATTAAAAAAATTATAGCTCGATGTCCCAATAATCTCTTATGAATTTAATTCATTTAAAAAAAACCGCATTGAAAAATTCCTTTTAATAGTATAGTTTTTTTTAAAGTACGCTCCTGAACCCCCTTAATAGCTCAAAAAAAAATCTGGTGTGACTGGCGCACAGCACACAACTTTCTCTTACCTTCGGTAATCGAAAGTTGTGTTCTGTGCTTGTCACACCAGATTTTTTGTGTCGAGATATATTTAGTTTCCGACAGTACGGTACATTCGATTTTCAAGATGTAGGCCTACAATTTATAAGTATGGCAAAATGTTTATATTTTGTTACCATGGGAACCATTTCTCCTATCTTTTCTATGAAATACAAGAGTAAAGTGGTCTTCAGAAGTTTTCAATCACAAAATGAGAATATACATTTTAAAGAACATCTAAAAAATAATTGATTTTTGAATTAAAAAAAAAATCGTTGGAGCGAATTTTGAGAAAATCGAAAAAAAACTGAAAAAGTACATCAGTAAAGTACTAGTAATCTTTGGCCGATTTTGATTAAAAGCTTATTTTTCCGGTCCCGGGGGGTGTTTAAGTTAAATATAGAATTTCAACCTCGTAGCTCAATTCCTTCATGCTTAAAATTGAACACCCACACACCCACACACCCACACACCCACAGACAGACCATGTCGCGAAAACCACTTTTTTGGATTCAGGGGACCTCAAAACGTGAAGATCCATCAAAATCTCGACATCGAATTTTTGACATGAATCCAATACTTTCTCTCTATATATATATTACATATATACATAGGTAAGAGAAAGTAAAAGGGATTTTGGAGCGGAAATAATTTTTCTGAAATATCTAGAAGGCCCGTTTCGTAAATTTAAACAGATAATTACTCAAATAGAGCGTGATAGAATTGATATTAACAAATTATATAAAACTTATAGATTTTGGGCTTTATTGTTTGGAAATTTATATATCCTATAATATAATTGCGTAGTATATGTCTTTCTGTCATGATTTGTTTGATCAAGTTTCTCAAGTTAAAATTTCAAAATAAAGTTGTGAGTTCATTGAGTGAACTCATATGAAATCAGCTCTAAAACAGTCTGCGATAGCCTAATTAAATTCAAACGAATTAGGGAAGAAAATAAGGTTACTCTTCACTGGGTCCCATGACACACTGGGTTGGAGGGCACCGAAGAAGCAGATAAGCTTGCAAAAAAGGGGATCAGAAACACCTTTTACCGTGGAATTGGGATGAACACCATCCGGGCGACTCAGGATTCAAAGGAAATGAACAGCTATGGAGAGAACATCCTAAACTGAGACAATCTAAAGAACTCCTTGGGACATTTAACCAGAAGAGAAATGCGGATTGCCTCAAACTTAGCAAGAACAAGTTGAGAATACTAACGGGAGTCTTAACAGGACACTACAGACTGAAGGAACTGGGTCTGGAAAGAAATTGGCACATGCAGATTCTGTCAATCCGATCTCATCTCCTTAAGGATCGTGGAACCGTCCAAAAGAGTATGAGGAGCATATTGCCTGTCATGAAGAGATTGATTCCTTAGAACAGCGCCAGATCCTCAGCTTTCTAGAGGCCACAGGTCTGGAAAGTTACTCTGGACGGGGATTTACGCTTGTAGGAGGATGAAGGAAAGGGGGACACAATAGATCCAGGGGTCGCGTGCAACATACACCTAATCGAAGAAATCCCAATCAATCAATCAATGGGACGTTATGGAAATTACTTGAGGCCCCTTTAAATCCCCAAATTGGAAGGCTCAAAAATTTCCGTCGGAAAGCATTGGGTTCCTATCTTTCCTTATGAAAATTTAACCCAATTAATTGTAATAATAATTAAATCTCTCAAATGATAAATAATAATAATTGTAAGGGTGTCAGGTTCTGCAGAAGATCCCTGTTAAAATCCTTGGCGTTCGAGATTTTTCATTAAATAAAATATTTATTTAATGCAAACAAATCCTCAAGCAGGCACTGGATTGGAATATTGGATCTCACCACAATAGCACCCAGGCAACTCTACGGGGAGAAGAGTTTCTGCTTTACGTCCCTTCCACAAGAAGGGATGTCACAGCAACTCCCTCTCCCCGTAGAGTTGCCTGGGTGCTATTGTGGTGAGATCCAATATTCCAATCCAGTGCCTGCCTGAGGATTTGTTTGCATTAAATAAATATTTTTATTTAATGAAAAATCTCGAACGCCAAGGATTTTAACAGGGATCTTCTTTGCAGAACCTGACACCCTACAATTATTATTATTTATCATTTGAGAGATTTAATTATTATTACAATTAATTGGGTTAAATTTTCATAAGGAAAGATAGAACCCAATGCTTTCCGACGGGAAATTTTTTGAGCCTTCCAATTTGGGGATTTGGGGACCCCAAGTAATTTCCATAACGTCCCATTGATTGATTGATTGATTTCTTCGATGGGGTGTATGTTGCACTGCGACCTCCTGGATCTATTGTGTCCCCCTTTCTTTCATCCTCCTAAGGTGTAAATCCCCGTTCAGAGTATTCTTTCCAGACCTGTGGCCTCTAGAAAGCTGAGGATCTGGCGCTGTTCTAAGGAATCAAGCTCCTTCGATGACAGGCAATATGCTCCTCATACTCTTTTGGATCAAGGTTCCACGATCCTTAAGGAGATGAGATCTGATTCACAGAATCTGCATGTGCCAATTTCTTCCAGACCCAGTTCCTTCAGTCTGCAGTGTCCTGTTAAGAATCCCGTTAGTATTCTCAACTTGTTCTTGCTAAGTTTGAGGCAATCCGCATTTCTCTTCTGGTTAAATGTCCCAAGGAGTTCTTTAGATTGTCTCAGTTTAGGATGTTCTCTCCATAGCTGTTCATTTCCTTTGAATCCTGAGTCGCCCGGATGGTGTTCATCCCAATTCCACGGTAAAAGGTGTTTCTGATCCCCTTTTTGCAAGCTTATCTGCTTCTTCGGTGCCCTCCAACCCAGTGTGTCATGGGACCCAGTGAAGAGTAACCTTATTTTCTTTCCCTAATTCGTTTAATTTAATTAGGCTATCGCAGACTGTTTTAGAGCTGATTTCATATGAGTTCACTCAATGAACTCACAACTTTATTTTGAAATTTTAACTTGAGAAACTTGATCAAACAAATCATGACAGAAAGACATATACTACGCAATTATATTATAGGATATATAAATTTCCAAACAATAAAGCCCAAAATCTATAAGTTTTATATAATTTGTTAATATCAATTCTATCACGCTCTATTTGAGTAATTATCTGTTTAAATTTACGAAACGGGCCTTCTAGATATTTCAGAAAAATTATTTCCGCTCCAAAATCCCTTTTTACTTTCTCTTACCTATGTATATATGTAATATATATATAGAGAGAAAGTATTGGATTCATGTCAAAAATTCGATGTCGAGATTTTGATGGATCTTCACGTTTTGAGGTCCCCTGAATCCAAAAAAGTGGTTTTCGCGACATGGTCTGTCTGTGGGTGTGTGGGTGTGTGGGTGTGTGGGTGTTCAATTTTAAGCATGAAGGAATTGAGCTACGAGGTTGAAATTCTATATTTAACTTAAACACCCCCGGGACCGGAAAAAATAAGCTTTTAATCAAAATCGGCCAAAGATTACTAGTACTTTACTGATGTACTTTTTCAGTTTTTTTCGATTTTCTCAAAATTCGCTCCAACGATTTTTTTTTTAATTCAAAAATCAATTATTTTTTAGATGTTCTTTAAAATGTATATTCTCATTTTGTGATTGAAAACTTCTGAAGACCACTTTACTCTTGTATTTCATAGAAAAGATAGGAGAAATGGTTCCCATGGTAACAAAATATAAACATTTTGCCATACTTATAAATTGTAGGCCTACATCTTGAAAATCGAATGTACCGTACTGTCGGAAACTAAATATATCTCGACACAAAAAATCTGGTGTGACAAGCACAGAACACAACTTTCGATTACCGAAGGTAAGAGAAAGTTGTGTGCTGTGCGCCAGTCACACCAGATTTTTTTTTGAGCTATTAAGGGGGGTTCAGGAGCGTACTTTAAAAAAAACTATACTATTAAAAGGAATTTTTCAATGCGGTTTTTTTTAAATGAATTAAATTCATAAGAGATTATTGGGACATCGAGCTATAATTTTTTTAATGACTTATTAAAAAATTAACGTAATTAATTTTTTTGTTATCAAGCAAATACAAAAAAACAATCTGTCCCAATAATCTTTAATTTTTTTTTAATTTAAAAATGAATTTATTGTTATTATTAATCACATATTAATTAAGAAATTTTTAAAATAAGCTTAGATGATTTATTTAAAAACCATCTGTCAAATTAGTTCAGCATTCTTGCAATAGATGGCAGGCTAGTCTAACAGCTGATCCCCTTTTCGCCTATATCTTGCCTACATTTATATATTTATATGCTTTTATAAAAGATACATAATATATTCTAATAACATTTATAAAGTATTTATTGTTACAAGATCATTGAAAATCTACCAAATGCATTAAATATTATTAGCTACCATTCTGACATCTCTTGGCAAATTTTTGAATTACTTGATTTTTTGGGCATGCTTTTTATGACACAACGGAAAAGATGGGGGTCTGCCGCAGGCGGCCCTGATGTCAAAAAAAGGAGGGCAAAGCGGTTAATTTTAGAGTAGGGCTACCAAAGTTTTTTTTTTTTTTGTAAATATGATTCAAAAAGAGAATCGAATAGCTTTTTCTTTCTTTCTGACAGATTTCATTTAAGCTCATAACTTTTTTAATATTTATTATCATTTTCAGGGGTGGCTTTAATTTGACGTATGATATACTTTTCTACGACTTGTTGTTGTTGTTGTTCCGTTGTTTGATTAAAAAACTCTCGAGAATTAAAACAAAAACAAAAAAACAAAAAATGGATTAAATTAGATGCCAGCCAGTTATATTTATTATTTTTTAGTATTATTCCTTTTGAATAAGAAATGAATAAACGAAATTTGTATTTTTCTAATTTAACGTCTCTACGTTTAATTTACAAGAGTTATTTGCTTTAAAAAAAGAAAAAAGTAGTTTTGTTTGAAATATGATATTGAGAGTAGGGAAAGGGGTGGGGGTGGGGAGGGGGGGATACGTCACACAGGGTGTGTATGTCACGTAACTCGTTTATCAAAAGTTTTGAAGGAAGCAGTTGAGAGAACTTTTCATCTTTGATAAAATGCTCTTTTGAAAATAAAATATCGGCATTAGGTAAATTAAAACTAAAAACACAAGGTGATATATTTTTTTATTGGGTAAAAAAAAACACGTCATCTTCAGAAATGGTACAATATTTGACACAACAAGTGTTTTAACGAATCATTCAATGTTTTTCCTGATAAGATGGCGTAGTGTGTTATAAAAAGTATGCCCAAAAAATCAAGTAATTCAAAAATTTGCCAAGAGATGTCAGAATGGTAGCTAATAATATTTAATGCATTTGATTGATTTTCATTGATCTTTTAACAATAAATACTTTATAAATGTTATTATATATTATATATCTTTTATAAAAGCATAAATATAGGCTATTAGGGGATCGGCTGTTAGACTAGCCTGCCATCTATTGCAAGAATGCTGAACTAATTTGACAGTTGGTTTTTAAATAAATCATCTAAGCTTATTTTAAAAATCTGGTGTGACTGGCGCACAGCACACAACTTTCTCTTACCTTCGGTAATCGAAAGTTGTGTACTGTGCTTGTCTCACCAGATTTTTTGTGTCGACATGTATTTAGTTTCCGACAGTACGGTACATTCGATTTTCAAGATGTAAAATTTATAAGTATGGCAAAATATTTATATTTTGTTACCATAGCAACCATAGGAGAAATTCCTATCTTTCCTATGAAGAACAAGAGTAAAGTGGTCTTCAGAAGATTTCAATCACAAAATGAGAATATACATTTTATAGAGAATCTAAAAAATAATTGATTTTTGAATTTAAAAAAAAATCGTTGGAGCAAATTTTGAGAAAATCGAAAAAAACTGAAAAAGTGCATCAGTAAAGTACTAGTACTCTTTGGCTGATTTTGTTCAAAAGCTTCGTGTCACGTCCATGGGGGTGCCTAACTTAAATATAAAATTTCAACTTTCTAGCTCTTTTTGTTCTTGAGATATTTTGTTCACAGACACACAGACACACACACAGACACACACACAGACACACAGACAGACAGACAGACCATGTCGCGAAAACCATTTTTTGGATTCAGGGGACCTCAAAACGTGTATATCCATCAAAATCTCGACATCGAATTTTTGACATGAAACCAATACTTTCTCTCTCTATATATTAACATATATATAGAGGTACGAGAAAGTAAAAAACTTGAGGTTCAGCTAGTATTAAGATAAGTGTTTTATATCAAGACCACTTTTTAAAACAAAATCAAATTTACGTTTTAATGAAATTTCCACAACCTTTTGAAAATATATTATCACACTAAAGTATAGTTAGATTTTTTTTTAAATTGAGAACACTTTTAATCTTATTTATTAACTTTTAAATTCATTGTTTAAAACGAGAGCTTAAAGCTGTTAAAGCACATTTTCTCAATCAAGATTGAAGATTAAATTATAGAGTGGGAAAAGGGAAAAGAGTTTGTAAAAAAAAAATTTGGTGTGGACTGTCGCACAGCACACAACTTTCTCTTACCTTCGGCAATCGAAAGTTGTGTTCTGTGCTTGTTACACCAGATTTTTCGTGTCGACATATGTTTAGTTTCCGCCGATATATTAGAATTGAAGATGTAAAATTTATTATTATGGGAAAATATTTTATTTTGATACCATGGCAACCATTTCTCCTATCTTCTCTATGGAGTACAAGAGTAAAGTGGTCTTCAGAATATTTCAATGACAAAATGAGAATATACATTTTAAAGAGCATCTAAAAAATAATTGATTTTTGAATTAAAAAAAAAAAAATCGTTGCAGCAAATTTTGAGAAAATCGAAAAAAACTGAAAAACTACTTCAGCAAAGTACTAGTACTCTTTGGCCGATTTTGATTAAAAGCTTATTTTCACGCTCCCGGGAGGGTGTTTAACTTATATATAAAATTTCAGCCCCATAGCTCAATTCCTTCATGCTTAAAATTGAACACACACCCACACACCCAGTGACTGTGAACAAAATATCTCAAGAACAAAAAGAGTTATGAGGACGAAATTTTATATTTAAGTTAGGTACCTCCCTGAGAGGGGTGACAGGAAGCTTTTTAATCAAAATCGGTCCAAAGAGTACTAGTACTTTACTGATGTACTTTTTTCAGTTTTTTTTCGATTTTCTCAAAATTTGCTCCAACTGATTTTTTTTAAAATTCAAAAATCAATTGTCTCTTAGATACTCTTTAAAATATATATTCTCATTTTGCTATTGAAATCTTCTGAAGACCACTTTACTCTTGTACTTCATAAGGAGAGATGAGAAATGGTTGCCATGCTAACAAAATATAAATATTTTCCCATACTTATAAATTTTATTACATCTTGGATTTGGCCCGGGAGCCGTGGCTCAGTGGGAAGACATTAGCTTCTCGCACCGGAGTCTAAATTGGGCTTCCATCCCAGAGCGAGAAAAAAATTTATTTCATTTGATTTGATTGTAAAATCATTTGAAATAAATAGGGATGGGGTCTAAATGGCCTTAGATGCCGAAAAAAGACCTTAAAAAAAAAAAAAAAAAAAAAACATCTTGAATTTTAATATATCGGCGGAAACTAAATATATGTCGAGACAAAAAATCTGGTGTGACAGGCATTGACACAACTTTCGATTGTGCTATATGTTATCTGTCACACCAGTTTCTTTTAACAAAATATTCAGGATTTCATCTTGTTTAGCATTTAGTGACACCGTCAGATTATTATTATATATATATTTTTTTAAATGATAATAAAATGAACTTAGAATTTCTCTTAACACCTCACATTGGGGGGGGTATCTCTCTTTTAACCGGGTCTAATTTTTTTTTTTCTGGCCTCTTTTGTTGGAACGACGACGGAAATAAATAAACTGCTCATGTGAGTGAGGAAAGGAGAGAGGAGCGAGGA
Source organism: Euborellia annulipes (assembly GCA_023213315.1). Classification (NCBI taxonomy): domain Eukaryota; kingdom Metazoa; phylum Arthropoda; class Insecta; order Dermaptera; family Anisolabididae; genus Euborellia; species Euborellia annulipes. The sequence goes on along the minus strand of JAKCPI010028416.1, from coordinate 7,387 downwards.
AGGAGGGAAACAGAGCATTTGAGGAAGATGAGCTGCTGCGTCTCCAGAGATAATTACTCTCTCTCTCGTCTCTCCCCAGCCAAGAAATTAGTCAAATGAAGCTTCCTCAAGAGACGAAAGGAGAGAAAGCTATTCTTCCCTATTCACCCAAGGGAACATGTCCACACTTTTTTTTTTTTTTTTTTGGTGGTCGGATAGCAAAAAAAAATTCATTCGCTTTTATTACTCACGCCCTAAATTTAAGAATTATAGTTAATTAAACAGCTATTTAGATAATTTAATTATTTCTTTAAATACCAACAGTTTCAGTTTCTGTCCTTTAACGCTCTTTAATATTTAGCTCGAACTCACGCTTTCATATGGTTCCTGTTATTCATTAGTGTGTCAAGCGCCAAAAAAAATTAAAAAATTGAGTTAAGCAGGGAATATTGATTTCAAATGCTATTTTTTATGAAATATGTCCTTAAAAAAATTTATATTTAATGTTACTTGCACAATTGACAAAAAAAGTATATATAATCCAATGAAAACAAAAGCATCTTTAAAGTTAATTTTTTCTCAAATCTCGGTAGCTGGCGCTTGACACACTAATGCGTAACAGGGTTCCTACTATTCTTTAGAATTTAATTTAATTATTTCAAGGTAGACATACTTCAATATCCCCATCCATTTGACAATTAATAACTCAGAAATTCAGTAATGCTGGGAATAAAAAAAAAAAATCATTGTGGGTTTTATGAGAAAGCACGATGCAAGTGAAACTTTTTTTTCGGATCGTAGGGCGTTTAACTGAAAATTTTCAGAAAATTATTCTAATTAAGGGTAGTTTTTAGAATCTTAACTAATAATAATTGGAAAATGGGAAGTCAATAGACGTATGTTAAAAACTGAGAACAATATTGAAGTTTTTAATCATTTTTAAATTATTAAAAATTATATTTTATCAATTAAAAAATTAAATAATTAAAGACGCTCTTTAATATTTAGCTCGGTCCCACACTTTCCAACATCTTTAGAATTTGATTTAATTATTTAGTAAGTGTAGATAGTGTAGATGAGATATTTGCTCAGGGACCCACAGGCGACTTTGAGCTACCCGGACTGGGACTGGCAGTCCTATTCTTTTACATGTCTGTCCCTTCTATATTTTCAACAAGTGTCAGACCTTGCGACTTGGGACCGTTCTATTTCTTCCGGTCGCAAAAAACCCATTCGGTCAGACCCCTTTACCGTCGTCCCCGCACCTTGGGAATAATGTGGGCAGGGAGGGAAGAAGAAGATAGACTTCAATAATCCCCATCCATCCATTTCCGCAACTTTAAAAATTAATAATTCAGAAATTCATTAAATATATATTGCCGGGAATCGCAGATTATAAAAACTATCAGCTTCTTCTTCTGCTTCCTTATCATACAAATTTGTTACAAATATTTTCGTTCCCTCTTTAGTGCTTATATGGACCGTTTATTTTGTGAAAGTGGTGTAAAGTCCATTATTTTAAAAAAAATGAGATATCGCATAATTTATGAATTAATATAAATTTTCTATGTATAACTAGCAAGTGGTAAATTCCCAAAAAATTCACATGTTTTGTACAATTGAAAATTGGTTCGTTAAATAGACACCAATAAACAGATTTGTTAACCTTTCATTTTCTCGAAACAATAGAAAATGACCTTACACCACTTTCAAAGTAATCGGTCCATATGAAAATTTTGAGAGAGGTCATCCACCTAAAATTATAAAATTTTCTCAAAATATTGTAAATAATCTAATTTTCTCCAGTGTAGACAATTTTGAATTGAAGAGAACAAATTATTTTTGCAGCCTTGGCCAAAGAGTACAGGTACCTTTAATAAATTTATGTCGGGTCAAATACCGGTAATTTTGATAAATTTTAAATGAAGCTACGAGGGCTGAAATTTCTATTTAAATCTTCCCATATTTTATAGTTCCAGGAATGTCCTCAAATGGGGTGGCTCAGAAGAAAATCTAGAAAAATGAAGAATTTTTCCATTGAAAAGCACTAAGTCTTGTCTCTCATTGTCAAATATAAGACAGTTTTAGAAAGTATTGCAATTGATGACGAGATTTTAATGGAAAATACACATTTTGAGGGTCATTGATTAAGAAAAGAATATTTCAAGAACGCTGGCAAGTCTACGAAAGTAAAATTTGATATCTAATCTTGGCTACCCCTCTGGCACGTAACACTGAGTTTCTGAACAAAATCAGCCAAAAAGAGTACTAGCACTTTACTGATGCACTTTTTTCAGTTTCTTTCGATTTTCTCCTAAAAATCTCTCCACAATAATTTTAATTAAAAACAAAAATCCTCAATTATTTTTTAGATGCTCTTTAAAATGTATATTCTCTATTTTAAGTCATTGAAATCTTCTGAAGACCACTTTACTCTTGTGCTCCATAGATAAGATAGGAGAAATGGTTGCCGAGGTAACAAAATATAAATATTTTCCCATACTTATAAACGCTACATCTTGAATTCGAACATACCGGCGGAAACTAAATATATCTCGACACAAAAAATCTGAAGTGATAAGCACAGAACATTAACTCCTCGATTACCGAAGATAAGAGGGGTTGTGTGCTGTGCAATAACAATCACCAGATTTTTAATTATTTTTTAGATGTTCATTCAAAACAAAAAAATTCATTTCAATTTCACTAAAAATTTACCACAAATGCGCTTACTTTCGTCTTCTAAAGGGGTTAAAAAAAAAAAGAAAGAAAGTACCCTAATAAAATTCCTATATAAATAGTTAGATGTCTCTCAGAGAGAAGGTCGTTAGGGCGTCTCTCTTCTTCTCTCTTCTCGCATTAGCGCTCGAGTCACACGCGGTTTTAATAAAGATGGTTGTCACGCACTCTATACGACGACGAGGGCGGATTACGGTCTGTACGTTGCGGGAGAGAGAGAGAGAAAATGAGGAGAAAAAACGGGTCTTCATTATTCTACTCTATGACGAAAGAGAAAAAGAAAGAACCCCCCCCCCTCCCCCACCTCCCCTCACCCCCATCATCATAAGATGAGAAGAAAATAATCATAAATATTTTTTTGAATATTCAGGTCGTATTTGCGATTAAAGTAGAGAGGGAATGACGTCATACAATATGAACAATTAAGTTTTACATTTACCGCCTAGAGTAACTCGGTACTGAATCGTCTTATAATTCATATGAAATAGATAGAGAAATATTTATATCTTGTTACCATGACAAACATTGTTAGAATTACAAACTTTACCCCTCTATATCTCCCGAACCGTTCAATTTAGCGTGATTAAGTATTAGACCACTTTTGTTTGTAATTTAATTTCAATTATTTTTGCATAGATGAATTTTTGCGGGAAACCGCATAGTTTTCGAGATATTTTTGAAAAATCATCTTCCTGCACTTTACCAACTTATTCCCGCTAAACGCCCCGGTATTAGAAATGCTGACAGAGAGTATGTTTCCAACACTAAAATGCAACCTATTCTGGAAAATATTAGCCTTCAGAAAACTCTTATCCATTTTTATCGCCAGCTCCTGGACTTATTTTAAATCGGCCAGAACGCCTAGCCGAGTTAGGCAACCAGTAGCATAAAGAAGAGATTCAAAGAAACCACTACACCCCACATCGAACCAATATAATTTTTTTCTAATAGGTCAGAGTAGTAGGCAAGTCTCTACGTAATCTACGTAGGAGCCAAGAGCCGGATATAGAGGGAAGGGGTAAGGGGGTAATTTACTGTAATATGTTAATTAAATAAGAGACCTCAATTTAAGGCTTTAAAACATCAAAATTCAACTTTATTTAATAACATTAAATGTTAGTTTTATAATAATAATAATAAATGTATCAAATATGGCAAACAACATGTAAAATACAAAAGATATATCACATTCACCCCACTCCCCTTGAGATCTGAAAAAAATACTTTTTTTCGAAAAAAAAAAATTGATTTTGAATGTAAAATTTAAAAATTAATACTTAAAAATTTGATTTGTATTTATAATCTGTCAAACAAGACCAGAATGTGCCTTTAAATTACCGAAATTAAGTAAAATTGTGTGCTGGTGACCTTAAGTCACACCTGTATTCCCCCCTGAGAGAAATTCCTCACAGATCCCCTCTCTGCGAGAGCCAAGAAAATATCAGAATGATAGCTAATAATTAATGCATTTGGCTTTTATCAATGCAATAGAAGACCTTACTTTTGTACATTTTTATAAAAACATAAATATATTGTCGTAGACAGATCGAGAAATTAAATTATAATTCTGAAATTTTTATGTAAGAATGTTGAATGGTCAGACAGTTACATGAACTGGCTAGACATTTCTCATAAACTACAGCTAGATCAAAATATTAAAATATGTATGACCTAAAAATTTTAGACAGTTCATGAAAATGCAATTGGGCCTTAGACAGATCGTGTAATGCTCGAGAATTACATGAAATGTCTAATATTTTTTAGGACAGTTCAAGCGAATCTCGCCAACAGCAGTTGGCAGGCCGATCGTGTACTGTTTGTAATTTAATGCAATAAATCCTAAAAAAATTTTTTATTTTTTCTTGAAAATCAAAAAAAGGGCTTCTATAAGTTGAGACATTTTAAATAGCTTTAATTTAAAAAAGGTGAGGTAGAATAGCTTCAAATTTGTGGCCGCAAATCTCCCAAATTAGAACCCCGAGACGCGCACCTTAAACTCAAGATTTACAAAGTGGGGAAGATTTGGAAAATTTAGTAATCGATAATAATAATAATATTGAAAAAATTGACTTTTTCGAGATCTTTATTTGCTTTACAAACAGTACACGATCCGGCAAAAAAGCTGTTAGGCAGTTCATGAACTGCCTAAAAAATTTAGACATTTCATGTAATTCTCGAGCATGACACGATCTGTCTAAGGCCTAATTGCATTTCATGAACTGTCTCAGGTTTCCAGCCAGATCGTAAAACTGTTTTTGACCATTACACGATCTGGCTGCAGTTCATGAAATGTCTAGACCAGCGGTGCCCAACCTACGGCCCGCGGGCCGGATCCGGCCCGCGAAGAAGCTCAATCCGGCCCGCGAGCTCCTAGTCGGATATTCGTAAATTATTGACCAAATACCGCGTATTTTTAAATTCATTAAAGTGTGTGTCATGCCGATGTCGACTAGTGCTGCCGCGAGTGGCCGATAGTCGAGGTGACTACAGAGTGAAGTTAGTTATAATCATGGAGTTACTAGTTAATTTTTGACAAATAAGTTATTAAAAAATATAAATTTAATTTTGTGAAAGTTTTATAATATTGAATATTTTTACCCCAAATAATGTCGACGAAAAAACGTAAAGTGGATAGTGAGTGCCGCGTTTTTCAAGAGAAATGGACAAACATGTACTTTTTTGTGGCGCAAGGGGAAAAATGCTTATGCCTTATTTGCAAGGAAAGTTTATCTGTATTTAAAGAACATAACATCAAACGACATTACGATTCCAAACATAAGCAGACATATAACAAATACGTCGGTGTGTGCCGCGAAAATAAAATTACAAATTTACAAAGTGAAATTGGCGGATTAACCAAACTATTTAACAACGCGAAAAATATTAATGAGTCGATTGTGCGAGCTAGCTATCGAGTAGGTCACATAATAGGCAAAGAAGTTCATCCATTTTCAGATGGGGAATTTGTTAAAAGGTGCTTAATGGCGGTAGTGGAAGAAGTGTGCCCGGAAAAAAAAGTGCATTCGAATCTGTGAGTTTATCACGTATGACAATGACACGAAGAATAGAAGATTTAGGAAGTGATCTTATGGTACAATTAAAATCAAAAGCAAGTCAGTTCAAAATGTTTTCCATTGCTACAGATGAATCTACGGACGTGACTGATATTGCGCAATTGCTTGTATTCATCCGTGGAATAAATAATAGTTTTGAAGTTACGGAGGAACTTGCTGCAATGAAAAGTATTAAAACAACTACTACGGGTGAAGATTTATTTAAGGAAGTATCCGAAATTTTTGATGATCTTAACCTTGACTGGAATAAATTAACGGCCATAACTACAGATGGCGCTCCATCTATGGTTGGTCGGCACAATGGGCTAGTAGCCAGATTAAGGAAAAAAGTGCTGGAATCAAATGGATCACCGCCGTTGGATATACATTGTATCATTCACCAACAAAATCTTTGTGGAAAAATTTTAAATTTAGATCATGTTATGAAGGTAGTTACTAAATCCGTAAATTTAATAAGATCATATTCTACGAATCACAGAATATTCAAAGAATTTCTTTTACAAATTGAAGCCGAATATGGTGATGTGGTTTATCATAGCGAAATCCGCTGGCTGAGCCGCGGTAGGGTACTACAGCGATTTTTTGATTTGAGACATGAAATTGATATATTCTTTATTGAAAAATCAACTCAGCTCCACGAACTAAGTAACCCTGTGTGGCTGTGGGATTTAGCTATACTCTGTGATTTAACTGCGTATGTAAATGAACTTAATCTCAAATTGCAATGCAAAGACAAACTTATTTCCCATGTATATGCTGATTTATGTGCGTTTCAAACAAAATTAAAGCTTTTCATACAGCAAACGGAAAAAGGACAGTTGACGCACTTTCCGACTTGCACTGCTTTACGTAAAGAAAGGAAAAATGATCATTTTCCAAGTGAAAAAATTACCAAGATGCTGCAATTACTCAGCAAAAGTTTCGAAGATAGATTTGCAGATTTTCACCGGATTAAAAATGAAATACGCTTGTTTGAAAATCCTTTTACAGTGGATGTTTCTACGGCGCCAGGTGATTTACAATTAGAATTAATTGAATTGCAATGCCAAACACCATTACAGGATCTTTTTCGCGAGAAGTCCTTACCAGATTTTTATGCAGCGTTAGATTCTTATCCGAATTTGAGAAACCTTGGAATGAAAATGACAACGGCGTTTGCAAGCACGTACATTTGTGAACAAACATTTTCAACTTTAAAAAGAGCCAAACCAGCGTCTCGCGCTCGACTTTCAGATGATCACCTTCATTCCATATTAAGGATGAACGTCACTCAACTTGAACCAAATATTAAAAAATTAGTTTCTGAAAAACAACATCAGACTTCACATTAATAAATCGTGAGTACAGATTTTGTTCTTTTGAAATTTTAACCTTTTATGATTTCATTTAATTCTAAAAATAAATTAAAAAACGCAACATTTTCATAAAATTTATAAATATTTAAAAAAAATGAATCAGCACAAACATATTCGTGAATTCATTGAAAATGTTGAATTTTTTTCAAAGGTGTTACTAAGATATGCAATTATAAAGAATCCGGCCCGCGAAATCGTATGTCATGATGAATCCGGCCCACGGACAAAAAAAGGTTGGGC